>APFE030364658.1:119917-135677 GCA_000404065.3 Pinus taeda
GCCTACTTAAATGTCTTAAATTATACTTAACAATACAAAACATTTATACATGTTCGTGCAGTAAATAAACAATATACTTGTAAATTATATCCAATCATGCATTAAACCAGAGATAGATACATAGAGTTATAGCAAAACTTCTCTTTATTGATTCTTCCAATGGTTATAGACTCGACCCGCCTTGTGCACTTAGCTGCAAGGGTCTGTGCACTGAGTTGCAGACTACTAGGCCTCGCACACTCAGCTGTAAAGCCTTCTCCTACTCTACGACCTGTTATCACTCAGGTTGTCCCTAGGCTCCTATTCGGGATACGGCCGAGGTAACCACAAACCAATCTTCTGATTGCAGGTTCTAGCCCACCTGCAATCGGAGAGGGCTCTCTCCTTTAGATTCAACCTCAGTTGATCTGGATTCAACCTTAGTTGATGATTTTAGGTAGCTTTTCTGACTTCAAGGAATGTTGACTTGTGATTGGGAGGAAGGTAGGATTCTCAAGTAAAGAGGCACAGTAAAGTGTTATAAGTTTTGAACCATTGGGCATGGAGTCACATATTGAGGCATGCGAGCGTTTTCTTGGTCACAAGGGGATATGGAGCGGGATAGCCACGCAGGATCCAACATTCAGGCTGCTGAAAGTATGGAATGAACATCAGGGATGAAAGGCAAAAGAGAATCATTTCATCACGCTGACAGAGGGGAGAAATGGATGAGTGGGATCCCGGAGTAGTTAAGAATTCCAAAGACATGCACCCATATACGAACGAAACAGGGTAAACTAGAGCAGTTAAGAATTCTAGCTCATTATCGTTTCAGAAGAAAACATCGAAAAGTGCAGAAATTGAACTTAAGGTGTACTTAAACAAATCTTAAGCTATTCCTTTTTCCTGCAACTTAGAATGGCATAAAGATGATAAAAACATAAAATAAACAGGGAGGAAGAACACTTATTGGATCATGCAGAGACACAGAAATTTCGTAGTCATTCCTTGGCCCAGAGAAAACAGCAAGTTGTTTCGCAATCCATGCTTTGAGCAATATTTGATTATGAAAAATACGACAGTTATAGTGCGAGTCTTTACTCAGAGAAAATTGCTGGAAATAAACTGACCAACAACTACTGCTACCAACCAACCAACCCTTTACAATATCGCTTCGGGTGGTATTTATAAACAAAATATCAGGAAGACATCATTACAAATGACCGTGACAGGTCTGCTTAGAACTCTTCAAAAGAATCTAAATGCTGCTGGAAATAAATGAAAGTAAATCTTTTTGGCTGCGCTGGGGGCAGCTGAATCGGAACAGGTGACGAGGTGGCCCTTGGGGACCAGGTGCATTGCTGCTGAAGTGAATGTGCTTTGGGGCTGCAATTCGTCCTTGGTGTGAATTGAATGTGCAATTATTATGATTTGAGAGCTTTAAGTGATTGTGCTCTCTTCCTATGAATCTGCTGAAAGATATTCAATTTCTCTTGCTTTGGGCCGCTGCTCAAGATATTCTCTGATACACTTTGCCGCTACATTGATGATTTCCGCCGTCGACTGATACTCTTTGACACGCTTGAAGCCTGCTGATTTGATCTGATACACTTTGAACTCTGTGAATAATCTGCTGCTATCTTTAAACCGGATCCTTTGGCACGATTGGGCGATTTTGGGCTTTTTTCGGCACGCAGTGGGCTCGGCAATCCAAAGATTCCCTGAATATTCCTCGAAATGGCCTATTTCCCATAGCGATACGCGAATAGCACTTCGCACTATTCGCGCATCGAAAACTGCCTCTGTTTCTTGATCTGGAGCTCCGAAGTGTGACTTTTCTTCTTGCGCGAAGCTTTTTCGGCTTTTCTGGCTGCTGACGTAAGCACTGCGTCGGCTGTACGGTGGATGACATCATCAGTGGGTCCCTGGTACAGCGCGACATGGTGGGGTACTGGTGGACTATGGTAAAGAGACTCCAATGCGATATAGCGATATCGCGTCGGCGGGGAAAGAGGGGGATCATTGGGTTGGGCGTGTGGTGCTTGCGATTGCCGATATGCGATATCGCAATATCGCATCGGGGAAGACGGAGGGGTGAACAGACTGGACACTCAGCGCTTGCGATTGCCAATCGCCGATTTTGCAATGTCGCATCGGTGGGGAACGGATGGGCACGGTTTTGCGTGAAAGTGAGATGGCGAGGTTGCGATGCGAAAACGGCTTCGAAGGGGAAAAGGTAAGTAAGTGGGTGTGAAGGGCCTTTGAAGTTTCGGAAGGGGTCCGACTACTTCGGGGGAGTTTTATACTTAGGAAGGAGTCCAAAGTATGTGGAAGGTGGTTTTGGAGGTTGGGTTCTTGCTCAGTTTCTGATAAACTAAGCAATTCTCGGGGCATGCTATGATTATATTTCAACCAGGGGGGAATATTACATAGGGGAATTTACTTAATATTAATACGGGGACAGGAAACATAGGGAGCTATATAATAATGTTAGGGGTTAATGTGGAGATGATAAGAAAGTGCTAAGTTCGGGGGAACTTAGGCTGTTTCAGGGGGTAGGACCATACTTCGGGAGAAGATATGGAACAACTTTGAGCAAAGCAGATATTTACTCAACCAGAGTGATGATGATGATGAACTAAAGAGGTGTCAAGCAGATCTTGACCTCTTTTTGGGGATGTTAGTTAATGATTGGGGGAAAGCAGCGAAGGGGAGTTAGTTATACCTTATTTGAGCCTTTTGCTTACAAACCTTTGCTGATTGTGTTCTGCATGATAGGATACCTGCAAACTTGAAACTCGTCAGCAATTCAATAGCCTCAGAACTACCTACCCAGCCTACTTCCTAGCATTTTTTCTTCTTTTGCTTGGGGGTGCATTTAGACTTGCAAAACCATCATACATTTTTCTTTTGATGTTTCCTATCTACATACTACCCTTATTTCTTCCAGAGCCCCAGATTAAACTGTTGGACTCTTCTGTTTCTCTACCTATCTAAGAGTCTGCCAAGATTAAACTGTTTGGACAGACTTACAATCTCTATATTCTAAAACATAAAATTTAAACCTAGGGAGACCAAGATTAAACTGTTTGGACCTCCCTTTAACTAGAAGTAACGATACCAGGAAAACTTTACAAAATTTGAAGGCATTGAATGAATCTTGAAGTAGCCTTCTTCATTTGGAGACTGCTTGAGCAAATATGGAGCGTTGCAACAAAGCAAAGTACAACATATTTGGCCTGTGAAATGCCAATCATGAAAAATGAATACCTGCTGCAGCAGGAGCTAACATAATCATACTGGGGTTGTTGTAGAATGTCATCTTATTCCATCATTTTACCTTTCTGAGAAAACTTAGTCTTTCTATACCTTCTTGTGTAGGTGGTAAATATTTTATCTTGCTCAGCTCTTTCAATTTCTTCTCTTACCATTCTTCTTGTCTTTATACTGTTGCTGGATGGAGTAGAGATACTAGGCTTGTGCTTTGAAAATTCCTCCTCTATATTATCTACATCAATCAATATTTCTGGATATTGTTGCTCCTTTTGTGGATTTGGTTGTTCTTCTTGTCCTTCTTCTATTGTAAATTCATTAGTTACCAAAAATTTCTTCCATGTCACACCTATCTTTTGCAATTCAAACTCCATCAAGATTTTCACCAAACCAAAATGATATAGGCTCTTGTCCATGTTACTTTTTTGTTTTTTATTGTTTTTGACATCGTAGTTAGACTTTGCAAAAGAAAATAAGGCAAGCTTATCATACAATCTCCCCTTAGATGCATTAACAACTTGATATGGTAAAGAAACACTATAAAGTATCTACCTTCACAAGCTATGAATTTCTGAATTACATAAACCATTTCATCCCATGGATGAATGAGTCAACTCCTAGGAACCCCCATTTTCCAATTAATTGATGATACTCTTAGCCTAGATATAAAATGTGTCCATGTTTTCTCCTTGAACTGCTTTGTTTTAAAATACTTATGCCCCCCTGGACTTATGCCTATTGCTTGAGCAATTGTATCCTCTGATATTCTAAAAGATAAGTCTCCTACAGTAGCTCTTTCCCTAGTGAATGAAGAGGCAAACTCCATGGCTGTTAATTCATTGTGTCCATTGGATTTTTCTAGGAAGGCTAACCACTGTTTTGTCCTAAGGATATATATGAAACATTTATGCAATTTTGAGGGGTCAAATTTCTCTGGCTCTGTTCTATTTTCCATGGTAAAAATTTACTTCTCTTTTCCCTGGGCCTATGCTGTCCTGAATGCTACCTTTGAAAATTTTCCTCTGTTTAAATGAAGGCACTGATATTTTTGGATTGAAGGCACCTTTCAATCAGTCCCGTCGAATTTTCCTTATGCCATGGCCCTTCCTATTCGTATGTTTACATTGTTATTGCCAATATACTCATAATCGTATACGCAAATCTCTAGAGACACGGTTCTTCAGTCATTCAAGGTTTTTGTTTTTAAGGAACAGAGCAACATTTTCTAAATTTGGCTCTCAACAATAAACATGACAAAGCATTCCTTTACCTCATCATTTGCATTAATGATGGATTCCTCTGTTCTCATACGACGAGCAATTATTGAATGAACCTTGGTTTCTTCACTTAGCATCTAAATCTCCTTTGATTTCTTCACACAACATTTACATGATGAGTCTCAGGTTCCTTCATATGGCATTTTAATTGAATGTTGAGCCCCTGTCTACACTCAGCATTTGGATGATGATAACCTCTGCCTGCACAAAATGTACTTAATAATAATCCAAATGGCTTATGAGCAGCAATCATATACAATTGAAATGATGAAATCAGGTATGTTATAATGAACTCATGCAACAAATTGTGAGAGCTTCAGATCATTATGATCTCTTTGAGCTAGTCGTTAATCCTTACTATGATGACATTTTTTCATCATACCCTATTTCGATCATTTTTTTATGTTCTAGATTTAAAAATTTTAGGTTGAAAACCATAAAATTTTTATAAATCCTTCATATTTTGGACCTAATCTTGTTCTTCAAAATTCTGATTTGTAGCTACTAATTTATGGCTTTTGATCTATAGTTGTTGACTTAATTAGTTCTGAGTATGCATGCTTAGTCTTAGTAGGTTTGTCGGCACATATGATTGTAGGTTGAATTTGTTGAATTAGAAGAGTATGTACAAGACAAAAATAGGCTTTAAGGATTAGGTTTAGGGATATGTATAGGATCGAAAATAGGATTAATGTACAAGATAAAAATAGAATATAGTTATAGGATAGAAACCTAGTTTTTAAGAGTAGGAATGACTCCTATAGGATATAAAAATGAGAATGTATGATATAGGATAGGCTGGATATTAGAAACTAAAATCAATTAGCATCATCAATCACTATTTAAAAATTGGAATTAATAAAAGAAATTAAAAGCATTCAAATGAAAAAACTTACAACCCTCTGATATTTCTTTGTTTAGAAGCTAGGTTTTGTTGTTTGATATGTTCAGGCATAGCAGAATGTGATGGTGTCCATTTCTCTCTTAAGTGCAGTCTCTTTCTTCCTAGGTGCAGTCTTCTTCTTTGCAATCTTCTTCTTCTTAGGTCCAGTCTTCTTCTTTGCAATCTTCTTCTTTTTAGGTGCGGTCTTCTTCTTTGTAGATGCAATCTTCCTCTTAACAGATCCCATTCTGATAATGTGCAGAAAACAGGTCCCTTTTTTTAGAATTTGTATATAATATGTCCCTTTCTGAGAAATTGTATATAACAGGTCCCTTTATGAGAAATTGTATATAACAGGTCCCTTTTTCTGATATGTTCTGAGTTTAAAATTTGATCAAATCCTTTGAAAAATACTAAACAACAATCATTTCTTGTTGAGAATCTATTAGAAAATGTAAAGACAAATCTGTTCCTCTACTGGAGATGAAATTAAGGAGATGAAAAAGCATGAACAAATTCAAACTTTCTCCTCCCCTACTGATGCCTTGACTTGTCCTCAAGTCATGTTTATCAAATATAAATTGGAAAATGATTTTATTTTGAAATTCAAATTGATTGAAAGGGAATCCTTACAAGCCAATTGCTTGGTTTTCTCGTAAGAATTCTCATTTAGAGTATGCCATATCTGGTTTTCATATCTAAACATTTATTATGGTTTTTTTTTTTTAGTCTTTTTTTTATTGTTTTTTTTGTTTTTTTTTGAACTTTTGATAAGAGAAAAATAAATTGATTAAGGCTTAGATAGTATAGCTAATTGATATACTATTTGTACCTCCTTTTATTGTGACACTGTCTTCATGAAATATTCTTTGTTGACAGGCCTATGATAAATCTTCAGCCTGTGTCCATTTACTAGAAATGTTCATCCTTCTTGGTCAATTGTGGTGAGTTTGGCTATTCCATTCTCAAAGACTTCAATGATTTCATAAGGGCCCATCCAATGGGTTCTAAATTTGGCATTGTAGTCTTTGAATTTTGAATCAAAGAGTAATGCCCAGTAACCAACTTGAAACTCTTTCTTCTTGATTAACTTATCATGCCATTGTCTCCTTTGCTATTGTATCATTGTTGTCCTTTCCACTGCTTGTTGTCTCATCTCGTCCAGCTAATTCAATTGCATGATTCTTTCTTGATGTGCTTCAGAGAAGTCTATTCCTAAGTCTGCAACTATTTTGTAAGTATGTATTTGAAATTCTATTGGCAGCATGACTTCTTTTCCATACACTAGCTGATAATGTGTAAACCTTGTTGTGTTTTTCCAGGTGATTCTATATGCCCAGAGTGCTTGAATGAGCTTATTTTCACAATAATTCCTGTTTGTTTCCACTGTTTTAGCCATAATCCCTTCTAGTGTCTTGTTTGTAGATTCCACTTGGGCATTGGCCTGTGGATGGTAGGGTGTACTCCTTCTGTGTTTGATTTTGTACTTGTCAGTGTTTTCTTGAATCAGTTTAGAAATGAATTGAGTCCCTTGGTCTATTACTATCTCTCTCAGCACTCCATATCTAACAAAGATTTCTTCAAAAAGGAAGTTGAATGTTGTTTGTTCAGTTGCCCTTACAAGTGCCTTTGCTTCAGCCAATTTAGTCACATAATCATTACATAAAAGAATGTAATTCTTACCTTTAGATGGTGGATTAATGGATCCAAAAAAGTCTAGAGCCCATTTTTGAAATGGCTCTAGATGTACTTGTGGCTGTAGTGACATCTCATTAGAGGGGGTTGGTCTACCCATACATTGGCAGTTGTCGCAAATTCTTACATACTTCTTTGAATCTTTGAAAATTGATGGCCAATAGTAGCCAAGGCTAATAATTTTGTGTGTTGTCCTCTTGGTTGCAAAATGGCCACCACAAGGTTGATCATGGCATGATTTTAGTATGTCAATAATTTCATCCTCTCTAATGCATCTTCTAGTAATCATGTCATAACCAGTGTAAAACAAATTACTATTAACCCATGAATATCTTGCACTTTGCTTGATGAGTCTTTTCTTCTCCTTTGAGCTAAAAGAGGGAGGTACTTTTCCTATAGACAAATAATTAGCTAAATCAGCATACCATGGGGTTAACACTGGAATTGCAAATAGATGTTCATCAAGAAATGAATCTTCAACTGGGACAGCTTCACCTGGATTTTGTAGTCTAGAATAGTAATCTGCTACCTGGTTTTCTTTCCCTTGTCTATCCAATATAGTGATATTAAATTCCTGTAATAAGAGTAACCATTTGGTGATCCTGCCATTAGTAATAGGTTTGTTCATTAAGTATCTAATGGTAGAGTGGTCAGTGTGAACAAGGACTTCATATCCCGTTATGTAGTGATGAAATTTGTTCACCGCATGTATAATTGCAAGCATTTCCTTTTCAATTATTGTATTGTTAAGTTCAGCAGGAGTCAAATTTTTATTGATAAAATAAATGGCATAAGTTAAGAATCTTCTTTCTGCCCTAATGATGCTCCTACTGCTGTATCGTATGCATCAATTGAGATGTGAAAAGGTAAAGTCCAATTGGGTCCCCTCAAAACTGGAGCAGTGCTTAGTTTCTCTTTAATTTTCTCAAAAGCATTTTGACAAGCCTCATTCCAATTGAAAAATACATATTTTGCAAGAAGCTTAAACAAAGGCAAATCTATCCTACTAAAGTTTTCAATAAATCTACTATAATAGCTTGCATAACCAAGAAAGCTTCTTACATCTTTTTGATTTTTTGGAATTGGTAATTTGACAATAATATGAATTTCGGTTTGATCTACCTTGATTCCCTCAGGAGAAACATGAGGTCCTAAGACTATTCCCTCATTCATCATCATATAACATTTTTCATTGCTCAAAGACAATTTGCTTTCTATACATCGTTGTAAAACTTTCTCAATATTTTTCAAAGAATGGTCAAAGGAATCACTATATACTAAAAAATCATCCATATATACTTCAACACATTCATAGACCAGATCAGTAAAAATTGCTAATACTACTCTCTAGAACGTTGTTGGAGCATTGCACAAGCCAAACTGTAGCACATTGTAAGCATACATGCCCCAGGGACAGGTAAATTTTGCTTTGTCTTGGTCTTCTGAGGCTATTTTGATATGATTGTAACTACTAAAACCATCCTGGAAGGAAAATGACACTTTTCCAACTAATGTATCCAAAGCTTGGTCAATAAATGGTAGTGGAAAATAGTCTTTAAGGGTGGCTTTATTCAGTTCTCTGTAATCAACACAAACTTGCCACTTACCATTTTTCATAGGGACTATTACTAGTGGAGATACCCATTCACTGTCAGAAATGTGGTAAATGAACTTCAATTTTAGTAGCTTTTGCAGTTCATCTCTTATAATCTTTTTGAGCATGGGATTCATCCTTCTCTATGGCTACCTTGCTAGTCGAATGCTAGTGTCTGTGTAAATATGGTGAGTGCAAGTTTCTGGGTGAATTCCCTACATGTCAGTGTAGTCTCAAGAAAATGCATTTTGGTATTTGTTCAGCAAGTCAAGCAATTTATGCTCTTGAGATGTTTCTAGAAATGTCCCAATATTCATTGTTTTTCTTGGGCTGATTTCTACAGTCTTGCTTTGTGTGTTTGTAATGGAGTTGATTGGAAAGATGTCTTCAAATAATGTTTCCAGAGAATACATGGTACACGTTTCTTGAAAGCTTTGTACTAATATTTTATCTGCAACAGTGTATTGTTCATTTCTCAACTCCTCTGAAACATCAGGTTGAGAGATAAACATTTCCACTAAGTCTTCATTATTGTTTTCCCTGAAATCATACATTTGATTGATGCTTAAAATAGAGTATATTTTTTCCCTATCATTGTATTTATCATCAAGCAATAGGTTTTTTGTTACTACTGGAGCTTGGGCTAATGGGTACAAGGTAAGTTTCTTTCTCTCCATGCCTCTAGAAGTAATCATGTTACTCAATCTACACCCAATGAATGCATCAACAATTGCCAACCATGGTCTGCCAAGTATGTGTGGATGTCCTCCTAATTTTGATTTTGGTTGGAGTACTAAGAAATCAACTGGATACTCCCAAGAGTCCAACAAAACAATTATATCTTCCAATATCCTTTCAGGTATTACTCTTGAGTGATCTGCTATTTCCAAAGCAATCGGTGTTGACTGTAAATTTGTTAGCTATAAAATTTTCGTGTCCAATGTCATAACATTTATTGCAGCTCCTAATTCAATTAAAGTGTTTGGAATTGAAATTTTGTTGATAATTGTTGTGACTCTAGGTATGCCTAGGTCAACCTATTTTTCCATGGAAATGACATTTGACATTAAGCCAACTAAATTGCCAGTAACATGTATTGTTTGTGGATCAAATATTTTCTTTGCAGGCTTTTTGAGACAGAGTTCTTTAATGGCTTTGGTATAAATTGGAATATCCTTGATTGTCTAGAGTAATGGCATTTTGACATAGACATTTCTCAATTCATCAAGAACATCGAATTGTGGCAATGATGTGGGTAATTTTGGTTGAACTATTCTAGAAATGGAGGTGATTGTACTGTTTTGATTTGTTGACCCTGTTCTAGATTGTTTTGTTTGATGTGTGATGGATCATTTTGTTTGTCGTGTGTTGGTATTTCTTATGCATCAGTTTGAATCTCTTTTTGTGATTTTGTTGGAATAGGTGGAGGTTCCATTTGTAGAATTCGACCTGACCTTAGTTCAATGCTTTGTAGTGGTAGAATTAAGTACAATGGTCCCTCATCCACGTTGTAAGTTGGTCTATCTATTCGGTTGTTTGGATTAGCTATGGGTTGAGTTGGTAGTTGCATGGGTTTAGGAGGTTGATTGCATGGTAATTGTAGCTATGGCGAATTTATTTGTGGAGGAGCAGGTAATGTTTGTTGAGGATTTTGTTGTTGATAAGCAACTGGTTGCTTAGGGTATTGTTGTGGATATGGTTGAGAATATTGTTGTTGATAGTGTTGAGGATATGGTTGAGGAAATGGTTGTTGATATTGCTGAGGTGGTTGTTGAGAAAATCGCTGAGGATGTAAATATCCTCTCCATCCCTATTGTGGATAAGATTGTTGCTGCTGATTAAACCAATTTTTCATGGCATAGGTACACTCCAAGAATTTTGAACAGGCATGTTATAATTTGCTAGATTTGGATTTTGAAACATACCTGGAAGTCTTGGCTGCCATGGACTTTGAGCTCCCATGAAATATATGTTATCCATCTCTGCATTGGCTTCCAAATTATAGTTCTGAAAATCCTTCATCTTTGTGCAATCCTTAGTGTCATGATTTTCTGTACAAAACCCACAAATATGCACATTATCTAAAGGACATTCTTTCAAGGCATGTTTTTATTTGCATTTGGGATAGAATATAGATAACTCTTGTTCTTGTTCATCTTGTCTTTTCTTTGCTTTCAGAGTGTCTATTTGATTTCCCAAAGTTCTTAAGAGTTTTGTTTTAAAATCTTCAAGTAGTTTGCCTAGTTCAGCTCTGGTAATATTTCCTGTGGCAGATTTAGTGATTCTAGATGTCGTAGTTCTTCTTCCATTTCTTGCTCTACTTCTAGAGTACTTCTGACACAAGTCAGCAATCTACTCTAAAGGTAAATTAGAAATGTCTCCTTTACCCATGAGATTGAGGTCATCTAGATATTCGTCTCGAATTCCCTTAAGAAATATTGTTCGAATAAGATCAACAAACGTGGTTCTATGTTTCAATATTTACAAATTATATGAAAATCTTTCCAATTATTCTTCTAAGGTCTCATCTTGTTGTTGATTCATTCTAAACATGTCATCTTTAGAGTCTTTTGATTGACAGTAAGGTTGATACTTTTTCAAAAAGATTTTTCTCATGTTATCCCAATTAGTGACTGAGTGTTCACCTAATCCCATGAACCACCTAAGTGTTGCTACTTTTAATGTAGCAGGGAAAGTAGAAGTCTGTGAGCATCATCTGTATATCCATAGGTTTTGCATACTATATCAAATTCAAAGAAAAATGAATTAGGGTCTTCAGATGCCATACATAAAAGTTTGGTAATATAGATGGTGGGATATTTTTCATTTTAATTTCCTCATCCTTGTACTCTCCTCTATCTTGAATTGGGAACTTAAATGTTGATTCCTCTTCCTCTGGTGGATTTTGATTCCCTCTAAACAAAGTATCATTTCCTATTTTTTCCTCATTCTCTCTTTGTCTTCTCCTTTCTTCCATTTGTCTCTCATATTCTCTAAGTTGTTCCACAGTAGGTCCCTTGGATCCTTTGTCTTCAACCATTGCGATATGTGACCTATCTAAAGTTTCTATCTCTTCTTCCTATTCTGATTCTTGAGGAACAGTCTGTTCAAGGATAGGTTGTTGGATTCTTGTACTACTCTCTTTTAGTTTCCCTATTATATAAGGCTCAGGTATATGTCTTTTCTTTTCCTCATGAGCTAGTAGGATTTGTCTCTCAACGAGAGTAAGTCTCTGGCCTGATATTTGTTTTTCCTCAAGTTTTTCCACAGTAACTTTTCCAGTTGGTGTTGTGTACTCAATCCTCTCAAAAGTTTCTTCTCCCAATGGAGGGTTAATTGTTTGGTGGGGGGTTTTCATGAATCTTCCTTTTTCATCCCTAGATATATACATAAAGAATCATGGCTTAAGGAATTAAAAGTAAATCTGTGTTTTTGTTCTTTTGTTTATTTAAGCTTTTTAGATTTTTTTTTTCAAAATCTTCCTAGTTTGCACCTCCCCGGCAACGGCACCAAAATGTTTGGACTTTACTTACTAAGGTAAGTTAATATCTAATTCCTTTATCAACCTAAGAAAGTACAATTAGAGGCACTCATCTAATATGCATAGATCTAGAAGGATCTAGGGTTCTAATGATAGCCTAGTGAAATGAAATTAACAATGCTCTCTTACAAGAAGTCCTTGTTTTTTTCAAGCACTTAAGCATCAATTTAGATAAAAAAACAAATCTAATGAAATTCTGATTGCCTAAGTAACAAAAACATAATATTAATTCCTTTGTTAGGGGTTCTACAATTCCTTTACAAGAATTTTGTTCTATAGAGTCCCTTTCAAAACAATTTCTAAGACTTAGCTATTCAAAGCAATATTCAAGATGAGTAGTTCTAGAAATCAAATAGTAAGTGATTCACTTACAAGATTCATTCATCTAATTAGTAATTGAATTCTACATTCCAAATCATGAATTATGAATTAACTCTAAAATCAAAATCATGAGATAACAAGCATGTTTGTTAATCCTTAAGATGGTATTGGTTGAGTCCTTTTACAAGGCTCTTTCACAAAAAATACAAATCTTTCAATTGACAAATTTTAATGGCATAAACTTGCAGCACATAAATGAAATAGAAAACTCAAAATATCAGATCTATCATTGCAATTTAGAAATAATACTAAATAAGGAATGTACCAGCTCCGTAGTGGGGGCCCTTCCACACTTCGCAAGAACATTGTAAGCTAACTCAAGAGAAGAAGATTATTGGATCTGAAAGCATAGTCTAAACTCAATGCTATAGCTTTGAATTTAAATTTGAAAATCAAAAGTCACACATAGGCTGTTCCAAGTTTCTCATAAATAAATAAACCAACTATCTAGTTCTCCCTTTGAGCTATTTATCACAAATTTCCATAATAAAAAGAAACTATTCATCCTCCCCAATATCCTAATGAAATCTTATCGGTTACATCAAAGGAGGTCGAAATTGGTTCAAAACCTCCATTTAGTCAAAAATATCAAAGAAAATAGAAATTATGTTCACAAAATCTGGAAATTCTATTGAAGTGGCTAGGTTTGACCAACGTTGATTGGACACCTATTTTCTTCAAATTCGATAGTGGATAGGTAATCCACCATCTATGTACATTTAATTTCTTGCCCACAATCTTTGAATTTTCCAACCTGTTATGTCACATGTCAAACCATGGAGCAATTACAGGGAGTTACAACATCTTGTAATTTTATGGAAAATGTCATTTTTAACACAATAATTTCAAAAATTAATTTCAAGATAAAAATAATGATAATGACATCATATCATTCTGTTTCTAAGGGTTATGGATGAAATTTCAAGGTTATATGGTCAAAAATGATGGACAAAAGAGGATTTTATGTAGAGACTTGATTACATTATGTTGGGAAGTAACATGTTATTTCCTTGAGTATGAGTTATTTTTAAGGATTTATTACAACAATATCAATAAATTATGGCATAAATATGTGAGATAGTTATCCACATGGTATTGTATTATGCAAAAGCTACAATAATACCTTCAAGTTATGGTCCAACCAAATGTTTGAAAAATAGATTTTTCAATAATATTGAAAAAAATATATTTATTCCCCCAATTGGGGTGCGAGCCAGAGGGCAACCCCATCAAGTATGAATTAATGAATAGTACGTTGGGGTACCAACCTAACATACCCACATGCTCGAGGTGATGGGTGCATTGGCTCCCTGCATGCATAAGATTAATACCGCATAGGAAGGTGGTAGGGTAAAATTTTTAAGGCCTAAGTTTGGTGGCAAGTGTTCTGCGAGGCTGGTAGTGTTTCAGCACCCAAGAGAGTGTAGTGTGGATGAGGGAATCTATGGATAACAAATCTTAGTGGCTCATAAATATGTGGTGGAATCCTCAGCTACATGCAAGGGTAACTTGGTATGCAAAATTATCTCTTCTCCCCTTCCTCCATTCATCCAAGTGTCTGGCGTTGGGATTAGGCTTTGCATGGAGTTAGATTGTCTACAAGTGGGTTTAAATCAGGATGGGGGAAGACTCTGGAGATGATAGCCTGGTAGTAGTATGTCATCCTAATAGGTATAACTTCTGTGTCAATTTTCTATGAAATTCTCCTCTCTCGAATGGGGTTATGTGGGAAATGGGACAATGGTGTCAGCCCTGGGGAATGTGGGTGCATGGCCTAGTTCAAAGACCCTAGTGTCGAGGGTTGGCTCACCTTCAGCTCTTCATATAAGGTCAAAATTACTATTTTTTATGGGGTTAAAAGGAAACTTGCCTCTCTATATAACTGGTGGAATCGGTATGGTTAGGACTTGGCTACATGCCTTGCTTGGCTTCGTACCCATTAATTATGTAAATTATTCTGTGCGGTCGTATTTGTGGTGTTGCACTGCCATGGGTTTTGGAATTATCACAATGTGTTTGGTGTTAGCTATGATGGAATTTTAATTTCTATTTATGTTTGTTATGAAATTGGGCTTGGGGAGAAAAAAGGTTGAATTATGGGGTGGGTGGGAGGACCTCGCTGGGAGGTAGGGCGCGTGAGTGGTAGAGAGACAAAGTTTAATAGTAAGGAAATTATTATGGTTTCTATCTCCCATGGTAGGTACACAGGGAGGTACGATCACCTAGGAGTGAAGGGCTTCTGGGCTTGAACCCCCACCTGTATAGGGATTTTGAAACACCCATTCTCACACCAAGAACTGAGACCAAATTGTGAAGGAAAGGGTAGCGAAGGCAAGGGGCCATGGTAGGAGGCCTTAGGTGGTTGAGCAGGATGAACATCCTAGTTCCTTGGGCAGAAGAAGAGGTTGTAAGCAAAATGTTAACCTCATAAATGAATTTTCCAATGCATACCACAAAGGGACTATTGAAGAGGTTAGGGGACTGATCGAGGAGTGGGATGCTAACCTAAACCGTTAGGTGAGCGCGATGAACATAGATATGGATGATTGATGAGTGATGGTAACAGACCCTAGGCATACTCACAAGCAGGTGACTCAGTTCAAATAGACCTTGTACCTGTATTGGATCATGAAAATCCTCTTGGGAAAGGCCCTGGAGAAAATTTCAGTGAGCATGGTGACAATAGGGCAAGACTTCCCTAATTACAGTAGGACTTCCAGAAACTACAATTCTAAATGAAAAAATAGGATGGACATCTCCACTATATCAAGATTCACTTCCCATGTCTTCTCTCCTAGAAATGGTTTCCTAGTGCCAATGCTAAGGACCTGACTCTGGTCAAATCTGCTACTACTGAGCAAGATGAATAGGAGGATTGTTGGTTTTTAATTTTTGACTAGTTCATATGCAGATAACTTTTACTTTTCAGTTTGAAGTTCTATATTTTTATAGGCAAATAGAGTATAGTCAAGGACATGATATACACACTTATATAACATGGGTAGAAAGACTTATCACTTTTTGTACAGGATGTTTTATCACGCGATTAGGTGGCCAACAAAATTGGTTTCCGCTGGGAATGTTGAAGCCACCTAACCAGTTTAATGTAGTTGTAACTTGCTTATATATTAATGAAA
>APFE030364659.1:29475-70827 GCA_000404065.3 Pinus taeda
AATACATAGTAATTATAAATATAATAACATAAAGACATTAGTAATAAATAAATAAAGTAAATAAGATTAAAAAAAAAAAATCGGCGTACACACATAACCCTCCTTGACATTATTTATATCTTGCTTTTCTCCTCTTTGTATATCAAAAGTCCTGATGATGAGTCTTGGTATAGGCTCGAAACGTCGACAAAAGAATGAAGAACACTGTGGATCATTCGAATTCAGTGTCTCAAAAACCACTCCACAGAAACCTACAAACTAAGAATGTCATTACTTGATGGTGAGACCTTCATCATGGCACCAAGACTAATTATATTAGATCAAATGGATGGGAGAAGCATTAAGCAATGAACTTTTCATAATGCACAAATTGTGGCCCTAAAAAACAAGTATTTTTCTTGATTATTTGTCTACATGAATATTTTGAACTTACACAACAATTTACATTTACAAATTTACATATATTTACAGTTGGTGGATTTGATTGTGCAATGGAATTTCTCTATGTTCAAGAAACCCATTGTTAATAGAGCTTGGATATTGGCTAAAGGTTTTCTCCTTTGGAACCTATGGAAGGAGAGGAACATCAGGAGCTTTTAGAGATAAGAAGAGGACGCTAGATATTATTAATGAAACTTTCCTCCATAATATCAGAGAAACCATCCTTGCCATTCCCTGGACTATTGAAGATTGGAAGGTTACTAATCAGGAGGTTCTAATAAATTATATTTGAACCAACAAATGATCTTACTAAAGGAACAACTAACCCCAAATGTCTATTTAAAGGTGTCTTTTTTACCTCCTCACAAAGGTTTCATTAAGTTAAATTTTGATGGGGCGTTGAAGAGTAATCCTGGCATAACTAGTTTTGACGATGTTTTCTGAGACTATAGCTAATATCCTATGTAAATTTTTGCACAAAGTCGAGGAATTACTACTAATAATATGGTAGAATTATTGGCTTTAGAAGCGGGCGTTCAAATAGTTATTCGTTCAAATTTTTCCTTTCTAAAGCCTTAACCATTGCCTTTGCCAATTTCCTTAGCCATAAACAATCACAAGCGATCCCCACCACTAGGATTTTGCGTTTATTAACTTTTACTACATGGAATTTTCACTAGGGTTGTTATAGAATCCTCCCCCTTGAAGGAACACCGTCCTCGGTGTTCAACAACACCTATAAATACAAACCTGTTCTAAGCAAAATATATTGCCAATGGAGCTTTATAACTTAACTCGATGCAGTGTTTACAATGATAAACCTGCTGAAAAGCAAACCAACGTGAAAATAAGACAACATAACATCATAATGATATGACACCCATACTGATTATTTCCCATACCGCTTATTGGAGCTTTATAACATAGCTCATGGAGGTATTTACATCCATATGCATATGTACATATACCAACATCACCAAACATATATCAAAACATATACCAAATCATATACCAAAATCACATCAAAACACGAAGCCAAAACTGCTTTGCCTCAACCGACAAACAAGGAAGGACACATAGGCCACATATGCTCCGCCATCTCCCATGTAGCTTCATCGGGCCCAAAGTGCTTCCTTCGCTCTTTAACTTGATCGATTTCTCGGTTATGGAGCATGATCACCTTTTTCTGCAATATAAACTAAGGCTCCAACTAGAATTCTCCATCTGGTTCCACCTGCAATATAGACCAATCAATCACATGATCAACATCTTTAATATACGTCTTAAGCAATGACACATGGAAAACATAATGAACTTTCATTTTCAGAGGCAGTTCAAGTGGATAGGCTACTGACCCAATCCTCTCAATGATACTGAAGGGTTCACAAAACCATGGTGCCAACTTGGCACATGATCCAATCTGCAAGGAGCTCTTCTTTGGTTTGATGTGCAAATACACATGTTCCCCAACCTGGAACTCCTTGAACAACCTGTTCTTATCTGCATACCTTGTTTTCTTATCCTGTGTTGCCTTTAGATTTTTCTTGACTACCTGCATTTCTTGTTCCATGTCTGCCAACATATTTGGTCCAATAAGTAACCTGTTAATTGGATCACTCTAACTGATAGGAGTATTGAAACTTTGCCCATACAATGCCTCAAACAGATTCATCCTCAAAGATTCTTGATACCCGTTGTTATATGTGATACCAGTGGAAGATACTATTCCCACTTTCGCTATTGATGCATCACATACAGCCTCGACACGTCCTCCAATATCCTGTGGACCCTCTCTATCTACAGATGATAAGTCGTACTGAAGGCCAACTTTGTGCCCAAACCTGAAAATAACTCCTTCCAAAACTTGGAAGTGAACTTTGCATCCCTATCCGGCACAATCTTCCTTGGAACACCGTGCAATCTTGATCTGATAATAAGATCTTAGACAATTATTAAGGCATTACAGACTCATGTGCATGGATTTGCCTATGTTACTTTGTGCAATGGATCGATAAGATTGCGAAATACATAGGTAATGAAGCAATTAGAGAAACATAATAGAAAACACACATAACACAGCGAGTTTAATCTGGAGTTCGCCCAAAACTCTTGGGCTACGTCTCCTCGTTCAGCCTTCAATGGTGACCTCTCTATTATGTCTTCAAGAGCAGAGTTTTACAAAGTGTGAGCTCAAATTGAGTCTCAACACAATAGATACAACAACAGGATTTTTGCTTGAATCCCTCAAGCCTCTCTGAGTACACAAACTCTTTCTATCACTCTTTGTCTCTATCTTCTCTCTGTCTCGGCACTACCTGTCTCTTTCTTCTGCCTTATGTGGCTTTAAAGCCATTCGGTGATGTCTGTTTGTTTCCCCTTCTCAAACTCTCTGGCTCCCAGCCTCTGCCCACTCGAATCCCCCTCTTAGTGTTAACAATCATTGCTAAACACCTTCTGGGATGGTGGCCACCTGTTCTATAATAGAATGGTCCATCGATGCCTTTGAAATCCCAAAAATGGTCGTTCTATGTTTACATAGAGAAATACACGTAAAACTATGAAAATTCGGCAATCTGTCATTTATCGGATTTGAAATATTATAGATTTCACCTTATAACTCCTATTGGGTCCTCCTTTATATTGCTTATCGCATCTCCATCATTGATCTAAGGGCTCTTGATCCAATGGTTGAGATTCATTTTGGGCGGCCCATGCATACGGGAGTTAACCGCCCGAAAAGGGTGGTTTTCTCTCTCTGGCGCCTGGACAAGTGGCAGCGAGTGTATGGGCTCGGGCGGAGCCCGGCCAAAACCACTTACCGCCTATGGCCCACCTAAAATCCCGCTTGTTTCGGATCTCAAAACATATATACCTGCATGTATAAACCCTTTCAGGTTTGGTTTATCACTTTATTCGCATTTATTTCGTTTTTCGTTCATTTAACGAAAAATGCCATTTACATTTAAAAAGCCCTTTTACCAGTCTTGAAATATTGTCAAATATCATTCATAATTTTATCGGGTCCGGCTATCGCAGTCATGGTTATTATCAGCCTCGCTCCTTTGCATAGCTCCGATGCGATATTACGATGCAATTGATCGCAATCGCATATCGCATATACCCCGAGGCCGTTTGTAAGCGCTCCTCTATAATCGCCGATTACGATATTGTTATTCAACTTGGGTCGTCGATCTGTGCGCTTGATCGACGATCCTTGTTGACCCCATTGACCACCATCACAATATCTATGTGGTAGCCTTCGATAGCCTCCACCGACTGCGATATGTCGATAGAATCTGGACCGTTGATTGGCCAGATCTGACAACTCTCATGCAAAGTTGTTTTAAGCCTCTGATAGGCCTTATTTGACAGTTTTCTTCATGTTTTTGCCTCCCAATAGTGTGATCCGCCCTTTTAGAAGGTTCTTATTTTGCGATAGCTTTTAGCTATATGAAGACTTAGAGGGTTTTAAGATCCATTTGGATCACGCCTTCCCACTGAAAAGGCTTTTGGACCACCAAAAGTTGGTTTTTAAGCATCAATCAAGTGAGGATACAACTTTCTCACTTGTCCAATCTCTATCCATCTTGCGCTACTTGGTTTTGAACCCTTGAGTCCGACTCTGAGGTACTCAACATCCCCTCTGTGTGTATTTCTCACCTTCCTGAAACTCATTGAGATATTCAGGCGACTAACTTTGCTCTTCGGGATCTTCAATCATTGAAGGTTCATATAGTCTCAAGCTCTCTGCATTAATGATTGAATAGATATGCAAATAAGCTGGCAAATCAAGGCGAAAAGCGTTCTCACCAATTTTCTCAAGTATCTTGAAAGGCCCATACCTTATTGGCTTCAGCTTCCTACCTTCACCTTGTATTTTGTCTTTGTTGATGTATACCTAGACTTGATCACCAACTTGGAAGGTATGCTCAATTCGATGCTTATCATGCCTTGCCTTATACTTGGCCTGGCTCTTTCCAGTTGTTCCTGCACTGCCTGGTGAATTTCTTGGATATGTTCAATGAACTTGGTTGCTTTGTCCACATCATTGTGTCCATCAACTGTTGTGTCTTTACTAAAGACAAAATCCAAGGGAGACCTTGGTATAAAACCAAAACAAGTCTCAAAAGGAGATCTCTGTGTAGAAGAGTGCTTGGCATTGTTGTAAGCATGTTGCACATAACACAAATGTTCATCCCAAAGCTTGGGATGCTTGCTGCAATAGCCTCTGAGCAACTGGATCACTGTCCTGTTGACCACCTCTGTTTGACCATCTGTTTGTGGATGAAATGTTGTGCTTTCTTCAATATGGTGTCCATTAACTCCCATAGACTTGACCGAAACTTCCCAACAAATTAGGAATCTCGATTAGATACAATGGAAGTGGGTAACCTAAAATGAACCCATACATGCTAAAAGAATAACTATGATGTTTGTTCAACTGTAATCTACTTATTACAAGGTATTGAAAAACACATTTTGCTGAACCTGTCCACAATAACATATAAATAATCATGACCTTTTCTAGATTTTGGCAGTCCCCCAATAAAGTCCATGGAAACACTTTCCCAAGGACGAGAAGGAACTGGAAGTGGAGTTTACAAGCCTAGTTTTCTATTGTTGGGCTTGCTTTTAGCACACATGGTACACCCTTTAATATATCTAGAAACTGTTTCATGCATTCTTGGCCAATAACAGAACCTTTGCAGTTGTGCAACTGTTTTACTTACACCAAAATCACCTGATAATAGAGAAGTATGTGCTTCTCGGATTATGTTAACTCTTTCAGTTTGAGGAATGCATAACTTTCCCAAATGATATAAGAGTTGATCCTTAACATGATAATCCAATTCTTCTACTTGTTTGCCATGACTTAAAGTTGCATATACATCTTTAAAATCTACATCTTGAGAATATTGTTCAATGTAGCTTTCATGCAATAATGAGTTATGCTTAAGTATAGTAGATGCATTTATGAATGGTCTTGATAACATATCTACAACTTTATTGTGTATGCCCTTCTTATATCTGATGACAAGATGAAACTGTTGTAGAAAACCCATCCACCTATAGTGTCTTGATTGCTGCAATTTAGTTTGTGAGTGCAAATATTGAAGTGGTTGATGATCTGTATGTATAATTGTTTCTTTGCCCAATAGGTAATGTTTCCACTTTTTCAGACTCTGCACTAATGCATACAATTCTTTATCATATGTGGGATAATTAACTACTACAGAATTAAATGTCTCAGAATGATAACATATGGGTTTACCGTGTTGCATCAATACTACTCCCATGGCATAGTCATTGGCATCTGTTTCAATCTCAAATGGTCTTTGAAGATCTCGCAATGCTAGTACTGGTGTTGTACTAATTTTTTCTTTCAAGGTGTCGAAGGCTTTTGGCTATTTTCCTCCCCACTGAAGCACCTTGTTCAATCCTGTCAAAGCATGTAAGGGAGCTGCAATCAACCAAAAGTTAGCAATAAACTTTCACGAATATTGTGTTGCTCCTAGGAAGCTCCTAACTTTTGTAGCAGATTTGGGTTTAGGCCAGTTCACAATGACTTCAACCTTAGAGGGATCTATCTTCAATTCACCACCCCCTATAATATGACCCAAATAATTTAAAGATGTTTTGCCAAATTCACATTTTGATAACTTCACATAGAGATTTTCTTTTTTCAAAACATCTAGAGTCTAATTTACATGCTTCAAATTTTCTTCCCATGTTTTACTGAAAACAAGAATGTCATCTAAATATATAATTACAAAATCATGAATAAAAGGTCGGAGTACATCATTCATAACTCTCATGAAAGTGGCAGGAGCATTAGTTAAGCCAAAAGGCATAACCAGCCATTCATACAGCCCTTACTTTGTTTCGAAAGCAGTCTTCCATGCATTTTGTTCTGCTACTCTGACCTGATGATAGCCACTATGCAAGTCCAACTTGGAAAAGTAAACAACTTCTTTTAGCTGATCTAATAGATCATCAATGCGAAGAAGAGGATAACGATTCTTGATCGTTATTTCATTCAGTGCTCTGTAATCAATGGACATCCTCCACGAACCATCTTTCTTTCTCACCAGTACGATTGGCGATCCACATGGTGATGTGCTTAGCCTTATGAACCCTTTATCGAACAGCTCCTATACCTGCTTCTTGATCTCTGCATTCTCTAAAGTGGATAACTTGTACATTCTGATGTTAGGCAATGGATCATCTTGCTGCAAATGAATATCATGTACTATTTCCCTTTTGGGTGGCAGACGTTTAGGTTCTTAAAATAGGATATCATATTCTGAAACAACTTTTTCTAAATCAACTTTCTGTTTAGCATCACAACCTTCAAATACATTTGTTTTATCAGGGTTCTTTTCCTTTACAACCATTAGTAAAAATTGCTTGCATGAATTTACAATTCTTTTCATCTGCCATGAGTTTATGAGAGTGTAGTTATTTTTTAGTTGATGAGCTCTTACAATATATTCTAGTCCATCTTTTGTGAGTTGATACTTGTTTTCAGTTCTATAGAAAATGGCTTTTCTATTATACAAGTAAGGAATTCCTAAAACAATACCATATATATCCAAGGGAACTATATCTAACTCAACCTCGTCTACAAATGTTGACCCAATAGCAAACCTAAGTTTACATTGTCTAGTTACTTGTAGCTTTGCTTTATCACATACCCAGCCTAATGGATATGGCTTCTTATGAGGTGTTGTTAGTAAGCCCAACTTCTTTACAATTGTTTCAGAAATCAAGTTTACTTGTGAACCACTATCAAATAAAGTATCAACCTTTTGATGCTTGGAAATAACTCTAATATGAAAAAGCTCATGTCTTTTCCTCTCATTTTCTTCATTATCAATAGATTGTGCAAAATTACTAGTAAACGCTTCATAATTTTCACCTTTTATACTTGTGGTTGTGGCTGTTGTTTCATCACCTGAGTCTAACCCCAAGTCTTTCTAAATAGCAGCCGCAGCCTTCTTCTTCTTGCCATCGAACTTCTTGGGTTTCAGCTCCAGATGCAAAGACCAGTAATGTGCATCATCATGTCCATCCTTCTTGTAGTGAGTGCATGAAGGTTTGTCTTTCTATACAGTGTTTGCCTTCCTCTCTTTCCATTTCTGCTTCTTCTTTTCCTCGTTCTTGCTTGCAATGGGTTTTGATGATCCCCCAATCTCTAGGTTCACATTCTTACCTCTAGCCTCTATATGTGTAGCTTGAACTGATACCTCATCTATGCTAGTAGGGCTAAACATGAGAATGGTGTGTCTCAAATAGCTATGCAGACCACCTATATACTTCAGCAAACTTTTAGGTGAGTCTAGAGAAATGCCTATTATTAAAGCTCTTTTTCTAAATTCTTGGGTCTAGCTTTGTACACTTTGCCCCTTTAATTGGCGAAGAGTTTGCCAACTCATCATTGCTTGTTGCATATAAGCTAGTGGATATAATTGTTTTTTATTGGCAGAAACAATCTCACTCCATGTAGAAAGTATTTTACCATGCTTCTTCAAATCAGCTTGTGTCCTGCGTTCCCACCACACTAGGGAAGTTCCTCCAAGACGAAGGCTGGCCAGCTGAATCTTTCTCCTTTTTGGATCAATGTTCTACACCATGCAATATACATCAATCTGTCTAATCCAGTTATCTAGCTTTTAAGCATTTAATTCTCCATCATAGATTGGCAAATCAAATTTTACATCTAATTTAATCAAAGATGTTTTCTTCTTTTTATTTTCAGGGCTAGAAGGAGGTGTTGATAGAGGAGGCTCTTCCCTTTTCCCTTTGCCTTCTGAATGGCCATCTAGTAGAGGTTCCTCTATTCCTTTGTCTTGTTTGGAGGTTGAAGTACTTTCACCTCGACCTTTCTTAAATTCTCGATACATCTCTTCTACCATGGCTCTCATGGTCATGAAACTGTCCATGAACTGAGAGTCTGATTCGAAGGAAATTTCTTCTTCCATTTTCCTCCTAGGATAGACTCTTCCAATTTATGGGTTAGCCTCAACCAATTTTCCTTCTCCTAATTTGAGCTTTGACCTAGTTAGCATTCAACAATCTAACACAAGCTTGTCTAACCTGAGCAAACCTAAAGCTCTGATACCACTTGATTTGATAATAAGATCTTAGACAATTATTAAGGTATTACAGACTCATGTGCATGGATTTTCTTATGCTACTTTGTGCAATGGATCGATAAGATTGCGAAATACATAGATAATGAAGCAGTTAAAGAAACATAATAGACAACACACATAACACAACAAGTTTAATCTGGATTTCACCCAAAACTCTTGGGCTACGTCTCCTGGTCCAGCCTTCAGTGGTGACCTCTCTATTATGCCTTCAAGAGCAGAGTTTTACAAAGTGTGAGCTCAAATTGAGTCTCAACACAAGAAATACAACAATAGGAGTTTGCTTGAATCCCTCAAGCCTCTCTAAGTACACAGACTCTTTCTATCACTCTCTGTCTCTTTCTTCTCTCTGTCTCGGCATTACCTGTCTCTATCTTTTGTCTTCTGTGGCTTTAAATCCAATTAGTGTTGTTTGTTCATTTCCCCTTCTCAGGCTCTCTGGCTCCTGACCTCTGTCCGCTCGAATCCCCCTTTGAGCGTTAGCAATCATTGCTAAATGCCTTTAGGGATGGTGGCCACCTGTTTTGTAACGGAATGATCCATCGATGCCTTTGAAATCCCAAAAATGGTCGTTCTCTGTTTACACAGAGAAATACACGTAAAACTGTGAAAATCCGCCAATCTGTCGTTTATCGGATTTGAAATATTATAGATTTCACTCTATAACTCCCATCGGGGCCACCTTTATATCGTTTATCGCATCTCCACCGTTGATCTGAGGGCTCTTGATCCAACGGTTGAGATTCATTTTGGGCAGCCCATGCGTACAGGAGTTAACCGCCCAAAAAGGGTGGTTTTCTCTCTTTGGCGCCTGGACACGTGGCAGCCAGTGTATGGGCTCGAGCGGAGCCCGGCCAAAACCACTTACCGCCTACAGCTTGCCCGAAATCTCGCTTGTTTCAGATCTCAAAACATATATACCTTCATGTATAAACCCTTTCAGGTCTAGTTTATCGCTTTATTCGCATTTCTTTCATTTTTCATTCATTTAACAAAAATGTGATTTACATTAAAAAAGACCTTTTACCGGTCTTGAAATATTATCAAATATCATTCATAATTTTATCGGGTTCAACTATCGCAGTCATAGTTATTATCGGCCATGCTCATTTTCAGAGCTCCGATGCGATTTTGCGATGCAATTGATCACAATCACATATCGCATATACCCCCGGGCTGTTTGTAAGTGCTCCTCTGTAATCGCTGATTGTGATATTGTGATTCAACTTGGGTCGTTGATTTGCGGGCTTGATCGACAGTCCTTGTTGACTGCGCTGATCGCCATCATAATATCTATGTGGTAGCCTCCGATAGCCTTTGCTGATTGCGATATGCCGATCAGATCTAGATTGTTGATCGGCCAGATCTGATGGCTCTCATGCAAAGTTGTTTTAAGCCTCCGATAGGCCTTATTTCACTGTTTTCTTCTTGTTTTTGCCTCCCTATAGTTTAATCCGCCCTTTTAGAAAGTTCTTATTTTGCGATAGCTTTTAACTATATGAAGACTTAGAGGGTTTTAGGATCCACTTAGATCAAATCTAACCACATCTTGAATGAATACCTATGCTACATCATTAGCTGAAAATGTAGACTTTACCTGGATGAAATGTGCAACTTTTGTCAACCTCTCCACAATGACCATGATGGAATCATGCTATCTCACTATCCTAGGCAAATCTATCATGAATTCCATGGAAACGGCCTCCCATTTCCACTCTGGAATCACAGTCGGTTGTAGCAGTCCACTTAGATGTTTACACTCTGCCTTCACACATTGACAGTCAAAACATCTAGCCACAAACTCTGCTACACCCCTCTTCAAATTAGGGCAATAGTAAAATCTCTTCACTACTTTCAGTATCTTCTGATAACCTGGGTGAACTGAATAAGATTTCGCATGAAACTCTCTCAAGATCATCTTCCTGAGCTCACTGTTATGTGACACATATATCCTATCTCTAAATCTAACCAATCCATTTGTTGTAAAACAATAATCCATATCATGTGCACTTGCACATGTACCTGTACTTGTACCTATAACATCACATGTACCTATACCTATACATGTACCATCACCTATACGTGTACATGTGCTCTACTGCAAACTGTGCACAATATCCATATATCTGACATCCTGCTGACCTGCCCATAAGATCCTATCATGTAGATCTGTCCCATAAGAGCTCATATTTGCTAAGTGATTTACCTATACCCGCCTGCTAAGAGAATCTACCACTTTGTTCTCTCTACCTTTGATATATCGGATCTCAAAATCAAACTCACTAATCGCAGTCAACCACTGAGCCTGCCTAACATTCAAATTTGGTTGGTCTAATAGATATCGCTATGATCACTCATCAATGTAAATCTTTTGCCCAGAACATAGTGTCTCCACATCTTCAACGCATGTATAATCGCTGCTAGCTCAAGAACATGTGTGGGATGGTTCTTCTCATGCTCATTCAGTTTTTGCGACTCATAACATACCACCTCTCCATCCTGCATAAGGAATCCACCAAGTCCTTTCTTACAAGCATCTGTGCATACTACAAACTGTTTGTCTAGATCTGCAATCTTTAACATTAGTGCATGTGTCGACAACTTCTTGAGATATGATATGATAAGAAATCTATGAGAAGTCCCTAATGAACCTCATTTAGTAGTCTGCCAAACCCATGAAGGATCTCACCTCATCCACATTCTTATGATCTACCCATCCCATGATGGCCCTTATCTTTTCTGGATCTATTGCAATGCCCTCCTTGGAGACAACAAGCCCCAAGTAGTGTACCTTAGTTTGAAAGAAACTACACTTGTTGAGCTTAACATACAACTGATGCTCTCTCAACAACCTCAACACTGCTGCTAAATGCTCGGCATGCTCTTCCTCATTTTTAGAAGATATCAATATAACATCAATGAACACAATAACAAACTTATCCAAATACAGACGCAACACATTATTCATTAAGCTCATAAACGTAGCACGAGCATTAGTCAAACTGAATGGAACTACAACAAACTCATAATGCCCATACGTGGTCCTAAATGCAGTCTTGTAAATGTCCTCCTCTTTGGTGCGTACCTGATGATATCCGGATCTCAAATCGATCTTAAAGAACATTGTTGCTCCCTTCAGCTGATCGAACAAGTCATCAATCCTCGACAACACGTACCTATTCTTGATTTTCACTTTGTTCAATTACCTGTAGTCAATGCATAATCTGAGAGTACCATCTTTCTTCTTCACAAAAAATTACCAGTGCGCCCCATGGTGATACACTCGGCCTAATGTATCCCTTATCCAACATTTCCTTCAGTTGCAACTTTAACTCAACTAACTCAGGTGTTCTCATCCTGTAAGGTGCTTTTGATGTTGGAGCTTCCCTTGGCACTAACTCAATAAAAAAAGTCTACTTCCCTGTAAGGTGGCAATTCTGAAATATCCTTAGGAATTACATCCTTTAATTGTTGTAAAACTGGGTACTTGATCAACACATTTGCAATACCAACTTCCTTACCCTTATCAGTAGAAATGTGCACTGCAAATAGTTTACACCCTTTTCTGTGACTATGCTTAGCTTGCATAGTTGTCACCATCCTAACTGATGTAACTTTCTTCTTACCCTGTAAGACTCTTGGTTCTCCATTGTCATCAACACACTCAATGGCTTTGTCATAACAGCCTACCTCGGTTCTATAGAGAAACAACCAATCCATGCCCAACAACATATTGTATGAACCCAATGGTAATACATTCAAATGTGTTGCGATAGGCATACCATTCAAATCAAATGCACAAGCTCTTACCCAATGATGAACTCGCTTCTTCGTACCTATAGCAAACTGTACTAACCAAGACTTTGCATGAAATTGCTTACTCAAACCACACTTATCCACCAATTCAGGACTACCATAGTTATAATTAGATCTAGGGTCAATCAAAATATAAATAACTTTATCACAAATCTTACCATCCATCTCAATGATAAATGCCTGATGATTTGCCTATTTGTTATCTAATGTTGCATAGATACGTGGAATACTTTGACCAACATCCCCAATAGTCTATGCCTCATGCGCACTATATATCTGAGGTCTACCACCTTGATTCTACAGACAATCTCTCCTACGATGATCCTTGCCACAAATCCAACACTTTATGGGCTTCCAACCCGTCTCTTTGCTCTGTTTTCCTGATCGGAATCCATGTCCTCTATTTGATGCATTAAACTTCTTAGATGGTGCAACATTCTCCATGTTACCTGTATCATGTGGTCTTACTCGCTTCTTGTCTCATTTGCCTTTATTCTTTGCATTACCTCTCTAGTCCAGCTTAGTCTTAGTTCTACGCTTTGATTGTTCTTTGTAATGATTCAACTTCCGAATGGCCTCCTCTAATGATCTAGGCTCATCGAACTCGATCCTATCTTTGAATGCAACCGATAATCCACTAACGAATCTCTGAATCTTAGCCTTCTCCTCCTTGAGGTAAGGCACATACCTTAACAACTCCAAAAATCTTCTAGTGTACTCATCATCTGTCATGGGTCCCATCTTTAGCTCATAGAATTATTTCACCCTATCATCAAAGTATCTTTCTGACAAATACTTCTTCTTGAATAGTTGCTCAAACTCACTCCAAGTCAAGTCTTCCTCATTTATACCTCTAACATTCTTCACGTCTTCCCACCAAATGTCTACTTCTCCTTTGAGGCTGAATGTAGCCACTCTAGATTTCATGTTCTTTGAATAGTCATGCAATATGAAGAACTTCTTCATGCTTAGGAACCATGCCTTTGTATCTTGTGATTTCTTTACCTCTCCATCAAAAGTAGGTGGTTTTTCTTTCTTAAACTCATCTGGCAAATACCCCTTATCACTCCTCCTGTAAAGATGATATTGATGATGATCATAGTGCTTATATGAATCAGAACTAGAATCATACTTGTGTTTATCCCCTCCCCTATCCGGAGTGTCCAACAATCTACCATCTCTGATTGTGTCATCTCTATTTGATTTGTGACCACCATGCGATCTACTACCATATGCCCCATTCGTTCTGTCCTCTTGCTCGTGGCTGATCTGAAGTGGTCCCTGTCACTGCAAATCTAACAAGTTCTGAAGTATGATTGCATTTACCTCTGCTAACTTTTCCTGTGCATGTATGATTATGTCATTATTTGCCTTACAATTCCTCATTTCTTCCTTTAAACTTCTTAGTGTAACTGCCAAATCGAAAGAGTTCCCAAAACCATACTACTCTTTTGATTAATAGGGAGAGTATTTGTAGTCAACCATCTTGCTAGCCATTTGATATTTATTAATGCAAGGTATATCATGTCAGCTAAACTAAATCACCATCAACCAACGTACCTTAGTATAGATCGAAGAGGATACCTTGTTTGCAAGATCCACAAATCAATGTGATACATGTATAACATAATCATGACATCATATAGAAACTTAATGCATAAGCATATGACCATGCAATCGTCATTCTACCTAGGGTTCAATCATCAATGCATGACCTCAATAACAACACACACCACGACCTTATGCATGGTAACCACCATCATTACATCACTATACACGACCACATGCAAACATGAACATGCATAAGCAATACATAACCACACATACCATGACCTTATGCATCACGACATAAATCGTACCACTGTATCTAGACAATGCACAACCACAATGCAGACAATACACCAGCCTACATGCGGGTAGCACTCAAGCGCAATATGGACCATACACACATAAGCACATACAATCAAGCATGAATGAACGATACTTTAACCAAACCTGCAATAATGATACATGCAACTAAGCATACAAGAATGATACATGTGAGCGAACATACAAGAATGTAACCAAGCGTACCAAATGATACATGTAAGTGACATATAACAACATATAACCATGCATACACTCACAACGATGCATCCCACTATAAAACACATCAACTCTACATGACAACATCACTACAACAATGATCCACATCATGCAAAAGCAACAAAACCCTTGAATGCAAGTGTGAGAGACATGCATGAAACTGACATGCATGCATGACCAACACATAGCCCATCCAATCTGAGGGGTGAACCATGCTCTGATATGACTCTGTACCACCCTCCTCCCACATATACCCAAGCAACCAGCCAACCTGGGTAAACATGTGACAAGAGGCCATTATGATATGATTTGACCTCCTAAGTCATGTTAAGAAAGTGGAACTGATGGAAACACACCATATAGACATTCAACATTAGCTTCAGGACCCTCAAAAACCAATCCAACACTTCAGACAGCTTGCCCTTGGGTCCGACTGAACTTTTGGACAACCTAAGCCTCAATCGTTGTCATGCTATAGGCATGACAACGTCCATAAACCGAAATTCGCTCTCATAGGCTTGCCTTCCAGTGTTCAAACACTAAATTTGTTAGTGATATGCCAACGTCCTTGGGATTTGAGCCACTTTTTCAAGCCTAGAGCCCAGGTCACTTCCCAAAATTTCATGACACCTTCAGAATAGTAAAATAACATGGAAATGACGGTACTAAATCAAATTATTGAATGAAACCTTGATTGGACCCCTACTAGCCATTATATGCATTTCATTAAACATATCGCAAATATGTAATCTACAAATGTAAATAACAGTTTTGAGCATAGGGGTCTCATACTTAGGTGAGAATCGCTAAGAACCATTGATGTCTCAACACATCAACTTCCATTCCATCCATTAGGACATATATACATTGATTATTCAATTACAAGTAAAATCATGGTGAAAGCCATATATAACTGTTGTCATAAAACACATACATAACCAACATAATATCAACATAAATACTCATGAAAGTACAACCATATAGACCACATCTAATCCATCAAAATACTCATAGAAATACAAGGAGAAATAACCTTTCATTAATGATGCAAAATCCAAACAAGGGATGGGACTTCCACGTTCTACTCGACCATAAAATGGTTGAGCCAAATCTCTCTTCAATCATTCACCCCTGTGCCATTCCAAGCATGGATCTCTCTTCATCTCCGTTTTCTCCTAATTTCCATTATGTTCATAAATAAATGTGCCAAAAATGCCATTTTGCCTTTCCAAAGCCTTAGCCATTGCCTTTGCCAATTTTGATAGCCATAAACAATCACAACGGATCCCCATCACTAGGGTTTTGCCCAACATTAAGCTTGGAACAAGTGTCCCATCAACTGTGGTTATTATTTTGCCTTTATTAACTTTTTATTACATGGACTTTTCACCAAGGTTGTTACAATTATATTTGGTTAATGATTTGCAGTGTTTACCTCTTGCTAGAGGGACTCTATCATGTCCTTGAGTTGTAGTGTGATTGCATATTTACCAAAATTGTCCCTTGCTTTTTAGTCTTTTCGTGACGACTTGTTAGTCTTTAGTTTGGATTTTCTAGGAGGTATATTTTGGCTCTTTTCTGGTTTTGAATGGAGGGGTTCTTGTTTTTCTAGTTCTTGGTATTTGTCGAAATTCCTTTCATGCCTCCTCAACAAAGGATGAGTTCTAGGAGGGGTGGAAGAGGCAATGTTGCTAAAATTAGGTGTTGTCCTTTCACCTACGACTTAGTGTCCACTCTCTTCGATGCAATTCCTTTGGAAATCTGGAAAGAGAGTTTATTGTTGGAAAGAAAAGAGGTTATGGGTTGCCCTTATCACTCAGATTCTAAGGTGATGGGCGAGGAATTGAGATCGGTTTGAGACCCAGGAAAATCTCGGAAGAAACATATTCATTTCTTCAACTCGTTGGCCTCACACTAGAATATGGTTACTTACTTCACCTAGTATTTCAGGATAATTAGTCTAAGACCTATAATCTCTTTCCTTCCCTTGAAAACGTAAAAATAATGCTTCACAACCTTTGATATTGTTTTGATAGTTTGGATTCTCGTTTAGCTCGTGTTGAAGGTTTTCTTGTCAACGATTCATCCTCTGGGGACCTTATAGATCCTATAGTTGATCATGGTCAAACTCCCACTATTATTTCTTCTGATCATGATTAGGGTTGGTGCAATTCATATTTTTTTTGTTATTTTTGGTTCAAATAGTTCATGCTTGTTGATAGTATGATCGTCCACTTCTCTCAGAGGTGGTGGATTCCCACCATTGTCATTGATATTATTCTAGCCTAGCCTTTCGTTGGTAGTTTATGCTTAATTTTTCATGATATTTGGGTTTTGGTGCTAGCATCTAGGTATGCTTTATTTCCTTTTATTCCATGGGCACACAAACTTATATTCTGCCAATTGAAGTCCGTTTCAACACATGCTTTCAACTTGGCTTGATTTGGAATGGATGGGTATGTTCGCCTTTAAGTAAGCAGTTACTCTTTCACTATTCGGTGGAAGGCATGTTTTTGTGTAGTAGACGCTATGTCAGATTTTGGATAAGTTTGTTAATATTTCCCTTTGTCAACAATTGCTCTTCTATGGGTTTGAAGCTCTTATTTCTTCTTATTTTCAAGGATGTAATTTATGAAGTGCATTTATTCACAGATGATGCTTAATTGTTCTCTAGAATAGTCTCATTTTATGAGGGGCCTAAATTCTTGTTGCAAATCTTTAGTTGTTGTTTGAAACAAGACTCTAATTATTGTTGTAATCGTGTTTTAGTGGTTCTAGCATTTTTTTTGCTAGAGAAGTTGGTGGTTGTGGAGTATATGAATTTGATGTCCAAAACACATCTAATGTTTGTTGATGATGTCCTTTGTATAAGAGCTACCAAGATTTCAAAATGGCAGGTTTTTCATCAAATAATTAACAAATTTGGGAATGCCTTGGGGCTTTACATGAATAAAGAAAAAACAAAACTTATCACAAATGGGATGGATGAGGTGAAGATAAAGCATATTGCAGATCTTTTTGGTGTTAAAGTCAGACCATTGATAGATGGGCTTAAATATATGGGATTTTATTTGAAGCCTAGCATTTATGAGAAGAGAGATTGGAAATAGCTAATTGTGAAATTTGAAAAAAAACTTGCCCTATGGGAACACAAATGGTTATATTTGGTTGGTAGGTAGGTAATGATCAAAGGTCATGCTTCAAGGTATTTTAATATACCGGATGCACTTGTTTCATTTACCCTTGGCAATCATCCATAGAATTGATTCTATCATTGCTAATTTCCTATGGCTTGGTGTAGGAAACACAAAGAAATTTCACTTGACACGACTTAGATCTATTCCCAGGCTTATGGCCGAAGGGGCTTGGGTATAAGAGATATAAAGAGCTTCAACCTCTCCCTGCTTACTAAAATTTTATGGAGAGCATATGGAATGAGATTATTAGTGAGAAGTATCTTCATCACACAAAGCTAGAAGAATGGGTTAAATTCGGGGTGCCTGAAAAGAAAATGCATCATATATTTGGCATAACTTGATGAAATCCAAGCCCTGGCTTTGTGGCAATTTATGTTGGGAGGTAGGTCATGGTAATTAGATCTCTATTAGTTTAGATGCACTTCAAGGAATGTATAGGGATCACTCCCTCTCTGCTCCAATTATCCTATTTCTCAATAGATGTGGTCTTCAAACTTTAGCACATATCAGTGGCCATCGAGTTTCCATCTTATCCACTACTTATTGGCTGCATTCATGGGATCTTGGGTTTCCGGTGATGTTTGAAGCAGAATGGGAACAATATCGCTACAAACTCTGTCAAGCAAGGATTTCATTGATAGAGAAGGGGGACATATTTGCTTGTGGTGGTCTTTCACAAGATGTGACATCTTAGTAAATGAAACATACTCATTCATTGGTTAGCATAACAAACAAGGTTGATGTTTTGATTAGCTATATTTTATGTGGAAATGGGAAGCACCACTTAAACTGAAATGTTTTACATGGTTTGTTTTTCATAACCAGGTTCTCACTTAGGAGAATATTTCTAAGAGAGGTTTTCAAGGTCCGGGAATTTTCCCTTTGTGTGGTGTGGTGAGCAAAGAGGTGGTACACTTATTTTTGTGTTACCCCTTTGCTCTCAATATTTGGGATGAGGTTTCCAAATATCTCAAAATTTATGAAGTGTTGGACAGATCCTCCATTGGAACATGTCTCATCCAATGGACGAAAGGCCATAAAGAACACTGAACCATTATACTATATATTTTTTGGGTATTTGACACTATAGAAATGTCTATATTTTCTTAGAACATTGCCCATGATGCACGGATTACAAGCTTGAAGATTTTAGCTTCTTTTTAGGAGATTGGTCCATGTAAAACCTCAATTACATAGGAGATCTATTATCTGCAAGGAACTTGGGCGATCTTATCCTGTGGGTTTCTTTGATGAGGCATCAACAAGTGGCGAGTGTGGATGTAGAGCTTATATCGTGATTCGACCTTCCCAAACCTATCATTTATTTTGGTATGGAGGTACTGGTACCAATAATATAGCTGAAGTAATGATGCTTTGGGGAGTGTTGTAGTGTGTGTCATTGATGGCTATTGAGGAGTTAGAGATAACATGTGACTCTAAGTCGGTGATTGATTAGGCTCATGGTAGATCTTCCTTTAGAGTTCCATCATTATTCCATTGGCCACAACAAATTAAAATCTTGTTGGGATATTTCAAGAGCCTCTCACTTTCTCATATTTATCGTGGGCAGAACTTGATGGCAGATCTCCTCTCTAAACGAGGTGTTTTGGTCCAGCTGGGTTAGATCTACTATAGTTATCTTGTCAATGAACTGGTCTGCAATTTGGGGGCATTTATTTCCTAGAGGAGACGTTTTTGTTAACATCTTGATTGCATGTTTGGTGATGTTGGGCTAGCTTTTCTGATCAAAGATTAAGTTTGTTTTGCCACGAGTATCCCTTTTTGCATTTGCTGCAAAGCCCTTCAGTAGCGCCTTGTATGTATCTATTTTAATAGACTGTTGTTTTTGCCTAGTCTCTTTGACTAAGGCTTTGCGTATGGAATGTCTTGCAAGGAATTGTTCTCTGTAGCACCTTTGGCTTTTAGCTTTCAACTTGTTTTTTCAATGGACATAATCTGTAAACATTTTTTTTTTTTGTAAATTGGTCTAATCCTATTATTATACAAAAAGATTACATCAAGGATGTCCTCAAAAACTCTCCATACTGAGATATGGATTTAGCAGGACTTTTACATTGGAGGGTGAAACTTCCCTTTGAATCTGACTTGTCCGACAAACTCTTGATAACTGAAAGACAGACAATTTGACACAGACTAATCCCAACTGTCCCAAAATTTACCCAGAGAGTTATATAAACAGAGATAGAAGAGCAAGCATGGTCGGAATTGGAAACCGACTTCGACCTGATCAGAGCTAAGCCATATCATAAGCTTATCAAAAACTACCAAACAAAGTAGGCGGTGAACTCAAATCATCGAACATACATCATAAAGCAACAGAGGCGACCACCTGGGGCCTTGGCTGGACCAAAACGACGTGGAGGCTAGCTCATACGTCCACAGAGGTAGAAGGTTGCTCCTCGACGATCCTACATCCATACTGGTCTGACGCACTCGAGTCTGTATATGGAGCGTCGTTTTTAACTGGCTCGCTTGGACCTGCAACCGCACCAGGGGTCTCCGCAGGCTGAATTCTTTGGCAATGAACAGGAGAAGGTTGCCTACGCTCTGCAGAGGCTTCGGGAGGAGCTGCGTTATCGCACTTTTCAATCTTAACGGACACAATATAGGTGGAGTTGTCCAGGGAACAGGGGATGCGAAAGCGGGTTGAGGGATGAGAGCTATGCGAACAGGCCGCTGCACGAGCCCTCCCTTTGCCTCTTCCCCGGCCTCGTCTTGCACCATGGGAGTCAATTTCTTTGGAGGAGGATTCCATGGTGTGAGAGGAGCACTGATGGATAGCCCTCCCTCTGGAGCCTCCCCGAGACCCGCCCCTTCTGCTAATGAGACGGAGCTGTTTCCGCGGCATTCTGAAATTTCGTGAGGGATGACGCTGGAGCAGGGAATGCACAGAGAGCGGAGTCTCCGTGAGCCAAGAGGCACAGAGAGTCGAGGAACTGTGAGCAGAGGGACACTATCTAACAGAGGCACAAAGAGCCACAGAGGCGAGGCTTTTGAAGCACAGAGGGGCGAGGTGAGAACGGGCACAGAGAGCCAACAAGGGATGTCAACAGAAGCAACGAGGGGTGCGGGGATAACACTCAGATAGTGATCATTACAGACGAAGAGCCAGACCTGGTGACCTTGTGATGGAGGATACTGCTCCCAAAGGAAGAGACCGAGGCCTTCTGTGCTGAGGGCCGAGGCCTAATCCCCTGAGATCACTGCCATGACCCGAGAACCAGTAGCGACCAAAACAAACAATGCAGCCGAAGCCGAGACGTCAAATAAGACATAGCCAACGGAGGCTGGCTCTTATAATACCACATAGTGGCGCCCCAAGCAATAATCATAACACAACAGACGGTCTGCAACCCAAACGCCGGAGAGACGAATCGCGGGATATCCATAATGCTGCAGACGACGAGTTGCAGGAGAGAATTAAGAGCGGCATTCAATTTAACCTTATGGGGATGGCAGGCCCGCCGTTTATCCTTACAAGTGGCGGGTCTGGGCTGCCACTTGCCCAGTGGGAACGCCGCCAATGTATTGTCCCCCTTATTAATCACCCGCAGCCGGGGATAATCTGTAAACATTAAAACAAGCATATGCAACTATTTCTATTATTAGAGTGAAAAAAGTTGTTTTTTCTTTGTGGAAACAAATATTACTTTGATGTCCAAACTAACATTATAAATCTCATATTTTAATATAAATATTAAATATTTTATCCAAAAAAAAAAAAAAAAAAAATTACATATATTTATGAGTATTATATATATAAAAAAACATCTCATTTATTTTATTATTATTATATTTATTTTTATTTTTATATCCAAAGAATCAATAACTACAACGGTTATCACGCTTGCATGACACGGATCGATACTCACCGATTACCATTACAACCCCAGATGCAATCCTATACAAATTTAACAAAACTAAAACTAGTATGTACAAATTCCAACTTTATCAAGGCCTTTAACCTTGAAGAACAAAGGGACAAAATTAATAAATCATTATTAATTACGCCGTAAGGCATTTCCCTCTGAAATCAACTCTCCTCCTTGCCTACGTGTCATTTTGTGCACCATACGATTAGATGTTAGACAATTACACAAATTTCAAGTGTTAGATCAATGGAAGGGGAACAGACACAGCGGAATGGAAACGAGACTAGGAAACCATCCGATGCATCTTCATGGTTACGGTTTCTATGTGCCTATTGAAGCAGGCAGTGGCCTCTATGAAATTGGACTTTGAAGCCTATGTTTCTATTTTGCAGGCCTGTATGGACACCAAATCTATTTCCCAGGGTAATCAACTCCATGCCCACATGGTTGTAAACGGGGTCGAGCAAGAAACTAGCTTGAAAACGAAACTTCTGAGCTTCTATGTTGCCTGTAGGAGAATGGATGATGCATGCCTGCTATTTAACAGAATGTGCCACCGAAATATCTTTTTATGGAATGAAATGATCAGAGGATATGCTTGGAACGAGCCCTTTGAGGATGCACTGGCACTCTTCTACTAGATGGAACAGGTAGGCGTTCGCCCAAATAATTTTACTTATCCCTTTGTGCTCAAGGCGAGTGCTAGGCTGTCAGCTATGCAAGAGGGTAGAGATATCCCTTATCATATAGTTAAAAGTGGGCTTGAAATGGATGTTTATGTGGCAAGTGCCCTAATAGATATGTATGCAAAATGTGGAGATTTAGAGAATGCAAGGAAAATGTTTGACAAAATACCTAAACGAGATGTTGTCTCTTGGAATGCACTGATTGCAGGGTATGCCCAGAATGGATTGCCGGCGAGGCTTTGGCACTTTACAATCAAATGCAGTTGGCAGATGTGAAGCCCACTTCAGTCACCATGGTGAGTGTACTTCCGGCATGTGCGTAGCTAGCAACTTTGCAGCAAGGTAAGCTTATCCATCAGACTGTAATTAGGTATGGGTTTGAGTCCCATGTTTATGTGGGGACTGCACTTATGGATATGTATGCCAAATGTGGTAGTGTAGAGATTGCCCGTCGAATGTTTGACAGGATGCCTTAAAGAAATGCCATCTCGTGGACTGCTATGATTGCAGGATATTCCTAGAATGGGTACAACAATGACGCTCTGGTTGTCTTTCACCAGATGCAGCTAGTAAACATGACACCTGACTCGGGATCGATTGTAAGCGCGCTTCGGGCATGTTCCCTTTTAGGAGCTCTGTGGAAAGGGAAGTGTATTCATGCTTATGTGATTCAGAGTGGAATTATTAAGGATGTGAATGTAGGGAATTCCCTTGTAGCTATGTATGCCAAGTGTGGAAGTATAGACGTTGCTCTTCAATTTTTTGACAACATGCCTAAAGGAGACGTGGTTTCATGGAATGCAATCATTGCTGGCTATTCCCGAAATGGGCAAGCGTACGAGGCATTGAGACTCTTTCAGCAAATGCAAAAGGATAAAATGAAACCTGACTTGACAACAATGGTGAGCGTGCTCCCTTCATGTGCACATTTAACAGCCCTACAACAAGGCAAATTGATCCATGGACACATACTTAGAAATGGACTCGAGATGGATGTTTCTATAGGGAATGCTCTGATAGACATGTATGCCAAATGTGGCAGGCTAGAGATTGCACGTAGGTTGTTTGAGAAAATGCCTAAAAGAGATGTCGCCTCCTGGAATGTGATGATTTTAGGGTATGGATTACACGGGCAGAGGAAGGATGCTATTGCACTTTTTTCTCAACTAGAACAGACTGATATGAAGCCAGATGACATCACCTTCATCTGTATTTTGTCAGCGTGTAGTCATGCAGGGCTAGTGGATGAGGGTCGTAAATACTTCGACGGTTTAAATGGAAATCACTGCATTAGGCCAAGGATGGAGCACTATATATGTATGGTTGAACTTCTTAGGTGAGCTGGTTATCTCGATGAGGTGCAAGAGCTAATAAACAATATGCCTTTTGAGCCTGATGCCAGTGTATGGGGGGCTTTGCTTGGTGGCTGCAGGATTCACTGCAACATTGAGCTTGCAGAATATGTAGCAAAACACCATCTTAAGCTGGAGTCTAATAATACATGATGCTATGTGCTTCTCTCAAATATCTATGCTTTAGCCGGAAGGTGGCATGATGCTGCAAAAGTGAGAACAATGATAAAAATCAAGGGCTTGAAAAAGAATCCAGGACGGAGCTGGATTGAAATCAAGAATAGTGTTCATACATTTGTGGGAGGAGACAAATAACACCCACAATCAGAGAAAATATATGCAGTGCTGCATAGCTTGATTAGAGATATGAAGAAAGAAGGCTATGTGCATGACAAGAGTTTTGTACTGCAAGATGTCGAGGAAGAGGAGAAAGAAAACATCATTTCGACACATAGTGAAAAACTGGCTATTGCATTTGGGCTCCTTGAGACAAGCCCTGGAATGCCTATCCAGATCACAAAGAACCTCCGTGTCTGTGGTGACTGCCACAATGCCACTAAGTTCATCTCCAAGATTGCCAAACGAGAAATTGTTTTGAGAGATATAAATCGATTCCATCATTTCAAGGATGGAGTTTGTTCTTGTGCGGATTACTGGTGATGCCAATGTAAACAACAATTATAAACTCTTCCTACTTCGCATGTTTTATTTAGTGGATCATTCGAAATGCAGAGCAATGATATGGTCATGGCAATGGTAAGTAAAGCAAACAACAGTGCACCTTTGTTATGGAAGGAATCAAATGAGAGGTCAACTTTATATTGTAGCCATTCTATAAAGGACATCTGGAGAATATATGTAGATGAGAAGACTTTCTTCCCTGATATTGTGCGGTGTGCTTGAATGATCCATGATCTTATAGTATTAGTTGCTCTAGAAGGTTGAAAATTCGAAATCCTGCTCGGATACAGAACACATCGTATCCTTGAAAACAAAATATATTCGCCGGATTTGTAATGGCTAGTTATTTGGAATACTGCAGAGAATATAATTTTGTAGAGAGAGTTGAGATAGTGGAAATGGAGATGAAGGGATGATCAGTTTCCTGGAAGCATAATTATATGCGCACTGTGGCAATCATACTTGAAAGTACAAGTTGTCTATACAATCTTCATAATTTAGGTTGTCTTCTTTATTTTTAGGGTGTCGATCTTTTCATAGAAATTTATCAAATTCCTTCTGTTTCATACTGAATTTGGGTTTTTCCATTCTCATCACAGTTTCTAATAGCATCCCAATCCTTGTACTTGCTGTCAAATGATCACCGATGTTAATCCAAATGTAGATATTAAGATAACAAGAAGCAAGCTCATGAACCTGTTGTGCTTTACAAACAACCCCCCATTTCATGTTATATTTACACATAAAAACATTAAAATATGAAATGGGTCCCTTTAAAATAAAATTGATATCAAAACTTTTACTTAATAAAAGTCTGATAATCAAAGGAGCACTTTATGGAAAACCCTTTTTAAAAGCAATATCCATTTAAGAAAGAAATAAATCAAATATTCGGTCATTGCGATAAAGCGATCGCAAGATCGCATATCGCAATGACATGAGGGACACAAAATAATGGCATAAGGCTCTCCGCCGATGCGATATAGTATTCGGCGATCGGCGATACCCAATGCACCACCAAAGCACCCCATATCAAAGCCCCGATGCGATAAGCTATCGGCGATCGGCAATCGGCAATTCCCCTTTGTTTTATTTACATTGCATATATGCCTTTCGCTGATGCGAAATCGCAATCGGCGATCGGCGGGGCCCTTTATTCGAAACTTAATGCACATATGCCTTTCGCCGATGTGATATCGCAATCGGCGATACTCAAGGCATTGTTAAGCCATACTTGTTATAGCCCCCGAAGCGATGCGATAAGGCACGGTTTTCAATAGAAAGCCGTTAAAGTAATTGGAAAGCTCAATTTACTGTTATTTAAGGCATAATCACTCCCGCTCGGCCGCCAATACATCCATTGCATGCTTAAAGAGATCTCACGACCAATTATTGATATAATGGGCATTTATAAGGTGGCAGGCTCTATACAGTCATTTAATTGATTCATGTCCTAAGATCTGCCCATAGATTGTCTTCGCGCCTGTTTTAAAAAAAAAGCAAAATATATCAGTGCTTATCTATTCATTTGCTATCAATTGTGAGTTTTATCGCTATCTCTGTGTTACGCCAAATTGCCTCTCTTTGCAGAAATCAGTCTTAGACAGGAGTTCGGGCATGATGGGTAAGAAGTCAAAGAAAATCGCAGGTGTTTCCAATCCACCAGTCGCAGGACAAGCCGCAGCAAATAGCAAAAAAGGCCTAATATCCAACACAACATGCGCAGGCCTCGCCAGAGTCGCTTGGCAAGGAACTTATGACTTAATTGAGGCCGAGAAACCAACGCAGATGGTAGAAGAAGCTACCGCGGATTCATTGAAGAAGTCGGACTGCACCCTCAAAGATTTGGCCGATTCTTTCCTCCATAGGATAGCAGCAAGGGAGCAAATTCTCCCATATATAGATGTTGTGCGATGGGCGATTGAAGAAATCCCCATCACAGACAGAACTTTCAGCACAAGGGATGGAAGGATTTTTGGGTCATTTAAGCCAGAAGACCTGAGGCAAATGTATCATTTGCCTAAGCCGGAGAAGATATACAATAGCGCCTTTTTGGAGAAGTTTGCGAGCGAGAATGAGATTGAGTCCGAACCTATCAAGGACTGGAGGCAAAATCCAAATAAACACAAGCACGAATCCTCCGGTAAGTACTCGGTTGACTCTTTGGCTTCTCCTTATTGCTATGTGGGTATAATGATGTGTAGATTGTGGGGTTTACACGACTCTGCCATTTTTACCATTGAGATGGTTCCTCTTATGGAGGCGGCAGTGAACAGCACGATAATGGATTGGGCTACTATCCTTTCGGATAAGCTAGCAGTAGCTGTTAGTGACTTTAGGAATAAAACTAGAGTCAATGAGAGGAAAATTCCCCCAATCTACTATAGTGCATATATCCTAGATACCTTGTGTTTCAATTCCGAATTCCCTATTCTTGGTTGGAGGTGGACTGCACAGGACCCCTCGCCCATTCATATTTATCATCGCAAGATGTGGAAGTCATCCTATAAAAACCACTTGTATCAGATTTGTAATGGTTTCATGGTTCCCATTTATTATTCAATTTTTGATAAACCCATTTCAAGGATCTCCTACCTAGCCTCTTTTGATTTGCCAGCAGTGGCTAGTTGGTTTGGTGAAGAGCATTTTACTTATATTAGAGTCTTTGGCAGCCAATCCAATCCTCATGTCCTCCCCTTATATGTTCCTGATAAATTGCTAGTAAGGGAAATTGCATACCAGATTACAGCTGAGAGTACTACACAGACTCTCAAGAAGGAGAAGAAAAGGGGCTGGCCTACTTTTCCCTTCAGATGTGGTGGCTTCACCCTGCATGATCTTAAACATGCTGAAAAAGAGGCCACAAAGATTCAAGCTCTAAATATGGCTACAATCCCGAATAGAGCATTTGACCCAAAGTGAACTACATATGCCGCTTTGGAACATGCCAAATTAGCAACATTTTTTATCATAAAGAAGATATGTTCGATGATGTGTTCTCTTCAGCTGAATCAATAGGTCAAGCCAAAGAATTCGCCAAGATGCGATACAACGATGAAGGGTTAACTGAGTTTAATAAACTTAGAGAGCAGAGGTTGCAAAATCTACCTCTAGATTTATTAACATCAACCCAAGCAGCATCATCAAGCGAGCCTAGCCAGCAACAGACAAAGGAACCTCCTGCTACAACGAAAGCAAATAATAGCGAGCAGGAGGAACAACAAAGGAAAGACCAAGAGGAAGAGCACTTAAAGAAAGCACAGGAAGAGCGCTTAAAGAAAGAGCAGGAAGATAGACAGCGCAAAGAGCAGGAGGATAAACAGCAAAGAGAGCAGGCGGAGATGCGGCAAAAGGAACAGGAAGAGAAACAAAAGAAAAAACAAGAAAAATCGCTGAAGGAGTCTCAGTCTAAACAGACCACCACCGATACTAACATGGGTGCTATTATAGACCCTGAATTGCAAAAGGAATGGCAGCAGTTCAGCACCATTATCAGTGGAGGAAAAGACTCACAAAGTACCGATACTCCTAAAACCAGCAATGTGCAGGATGATACCTCATCTCAGGTTCTGAGTGGAACCAGCGGCCCAACTAAAACTAAAGATATTGAAGTAATTCCGAAAGGTCCCAACGACCAAATCACTCTACAAGTAGAAGATATTCCGCCATTGGATGTCTTTTACAGCCCAAGGCACAGAGCAGTGGTAAAACGATCGAGGAAGAGACGAAGGCTTGATCAACCTTCTATCTTTCCAGAACAAACGATCACGGGCAATGTAGTGTGGAAGGAGAAACTGGATCCCTCCAATGATTTGACTAAATTGTCACAGTACGCTGGAGCTTATTCAGCTGCAACCATCGACAAAGCATCAGAGGTAAGTATTTTATTAAAGACTAAAGACCATGAAATCTCCACGTTACAGACCGAATTAGCTGAGATAAAACAGAAGGTTATACAAGCCGAGGAACAGTTAGCAGCACAACAACAGAGGACAGCGCATGCAGACGAACAGTTAGTGGAGCAACAGCAAATAAATAACCAATTGGCTCAACAATTGGAAGAAGAAAAACAAAGGATTGATCAGGCAGCGATCCAGAAACAAAACGAATTAACGGAGGCTATGGAGCAATTGAAAGTAGCGAACGAGCAATTGATGAAAACCAAGGATGAGCATATCGCTCAAATAACAGCGCAGCTAGAAAATATCAAAGGAGATTCGCAGATAACAGAATTCAGGAAAGAGGCAATGTTGATAAACAATGCGCTGATATCGCAAATTAAACTCTTGTTTCAACAACTCTCTCAAGCGGAGCCACTCTGCGAATTAACTACATCCATAAATGAGCAGGTAGAGAAAGCAAGGGATGACTTGAATCAAGCCGATGAAGCTATTACTGCATATCTTGAATGGCAAGTTTCGAAGTCGGGAAAAGCCTCCAATTTGCCAAGGATACTTGAGGTTCATAAAGATATACTGTTCACGGAATGGCACACACATGTGTTAAAGGCAGAGAGAGCAGCTTCAAGGTGTAGATTAACTTCTGGAAATTTAGTTGATCTAGGTAATGACACTCTCTACATAGCAAACATGATTTCCCAGTGTAAACCTGGAAAGGTTACCACAGCAAATGCATTGGAGCAAACATGTTATCCAGAGTTAGAAGGCAGAGGAAGATTAATCGCCGGAGTTAATAGTTTAAACATGGAAACATATTGGCACTTCCTAGTCAAGCCTCATGAACAAAGAGCCGCCCTCAAATGCTTAACAGATGCCATCCAGTGTATGATTCCCGACATCCAAGATGCCACGTATGCTGCCCAACTCAATTCGCGGTTCAACAAACCTCCGGAAATTGAGCCAATGCTTACCATTAATCAGCTCAGATTCAAAGGAAAGCAGCCGACCGAATGAATCATCCTCCAGCTCCCCAGATCGCCAGTCGAAATAGCAACAAAAGTTATTGATATCAGCTTAATTAGCATTTCTGTTTTATAGATATTTAGATTATTATAGTATTTATAGACCCTTACATGTTTTTAGAAAGGGTCGTAAAATTTTGTAATAGACTTAACAAACTGAAGTTTGCACTATTGTGCTTCAACCTTTATTCTTTTATGAAACTCGACCAGTCGTTCTTACTTTAATGGAGAAATTTCTTTACACAATTGTGCACTATTGTCGTTGATTGAGGAATGTTTATGCGTTAAGGGAAGAACCACACATAGCGATTGATATCTGGGAGTGGCATACAGTTCAAATGGTATTTCTATCTTTGTCTGAAGTCATTCTGCGTATTTGAATTGTTATGTAATTATTCTTGCTATCGTTGATTGTATGCATGCGTTATAACAACAAATCTTATTCATTCCACTATTGGGTGTTTATATGATGTGCCTTTACTTTTAAATCATGTATATGTTAATGATCTAAATGTATAAAGTGTAGTAATTTCGCTTCAATCGCTGCGCTTAATTATTTAAGCACAGCAATCTTAAATGATTCAATATCTATGTCTTAAAGATACAGTCATCTATATGTTTGTCTTGTAGATATAGAGCATCAAAAGCTACGCTTTAGAGCTCAATAGATTCCCGGGATAGTTTCATTTGCTTATATTTCTGTCAATAGTTCCAGCCTTCCGCCTATCACTAGTGTTATTTACAAAGCATTCATTCATCCCATTTATCTATTTCTGGGAAACTGGTCCCATTACCCCCAGTCAGAGCCACTATTCCAAACAGAAAAGGAGCTGTACTAAGGTCCGAACCGGGTGGTTTCCCCAATGTTGTTGCAGCGATTTTCGAGGCATCAACAGGTACAACACTTTCAACCACTGATTTCTAGGGTTTTTACCACTATTTTACAATCTTTTTGGATAGTTTTCTTCATCATTTTACTTCCTTTAGAGTTTGGTGTTGCCTTCCCCCCTTAGGATCCCCTTATGTGTCCTATGTTTTGGAGCTTATTTCCTATCCTTTTTCAATATTTTCACTTCTATTTTTTGCTAATTTTTTATGTTATCACCAAAATATGACCCTGATAGGCCGTTGATAAAACTACATCATTGTAAGTCTTTCAAACCAATTTTTTAGTTGAGGCTTAGCCTCCTCATCCTGAGAGGTCTCTGTCAAAGGTTAATGATATTGATTAATGATAATATAGATGGCTAATTCTATCTTTGTTTTGTGTGTTTGTAGGTTGAAAAGATGAAGGCTTGCTACCATTGGGCTATGGAGTCAACAAGTCAATAAATTCAGTGGCAAGGTTTCTTGAGACGAAATCTGAGGCAAATAGGGTTTTCAAACAAAGATAATTCACTCAAGAAAATAGGTCATCACCGTAATTCCTTTACTAAAGGAAGTCAAATCATAGGGTTATGAATTCTGAGTAATAGTAATGAAACTTACTGTTAGTAGTTCAAAGATAGTTTACTCACAAAATGCAGAAAAACACATTCATCTCATTTCTAAAGGAAGTCAGAGCACATGGTTGTGAATTCTGAGTAATAGCAATGAGATCTACTGCTAAAAACAACAATTCCATTACTAAAGGAAGTCATAGCATAGGGTTATGAATTCTGAGTAATAGTAATGAAACTTACTGTTAGTAGTTCAAAGATAGTTTACTCACAAAATGCAGAAAGACACAGTCATCTCATTTCTAAAGGAAGTCAGAGCACATGGTTGTGAATTTTGAGTAATAGAAATGAGATCTACTACTAAACACAACAATTCCATTACTAAAGGAAGTCATAGCATAGGGTTATGAATTTTGAGTAATAGTAATGAAACTTACTACTAGTAGTTCAAAATAGTTTACTCACAAAATGCAGAAAGACACAGTCACCTCATTTCTAAAGGAAGTCAAAGCACATGGTTGTGAATTCTGAGTAATAGCAATGAGATCTACTACAAATTATTCAAAGTAACATATAAATCAAGAAAACATTAACCCCATGAGAACTCATATATGTTCAGGAAAACCTCTCTACATTACTGATTATAGTTCATAACATAAAGCAACAGTTGGGCAAAAAAGTCTTCAACCTCTTCTAATTTCCTCCCTTGCTTCATATATATCTTTTACAATAAGGATTCCATCATCCCTCATCAAGAGAATTCTAATTTTCTATGAGTGACACCTATTCTAACCATAAAACAAACCTTTAAATGCATTTGACAGCTAACAAACAGTACTAGAGTCCTAATACAATTAGGAGTACAATTCCTTGTTATGACTAAACCACCTTAACTAAACATTGAATGCATTGTTTGACAGCTGCAACCTCATGAGGTCGAATTTGATGAAGCCTCCCATGTTGTCACCTTACTGCAGATGATAAACCCTAGAAATTAGGGAACATGTTTCCTTGTTTTTAGGTTTAGGATCTTTGAAAATTAACACGTGGGACAGAGCCTTTATCTTCCAATCCATGACATATTTTATGAAATTGAAGGAGGTTTTTTGTATTTAATGCTATCTAGAACAAAAACCTCTCTTTGTTTTTTAAAACACTTCTCTAGTTGTCCAGAATCTATCCTTGAAAAACACGTGTAAAACAGGAAAAGTTTGTTCTTTGAAATTAGGGCTTCAAAGAAAGCTTAGTATCTCCCAACTGATAATACTTATGAAGAAAGTGAGATAGGTTATTGTATTGGGAGAGTTAGTGAAGAGAAACCTCCTTCATAATTCGAAAATACCTTTTCCTGTGACCAGAAACTATCTTTGAATATCAAGTGTAAATTGGGAAATTCTAATTTCTAAAAAACTGCACTTATAACAGTTTTGTAGCGCAAGTTGGGTCATCCATTTATCCCATATAATAATGAATTTGAAGAAAATGAAAGAGCGTTTTGTATTTTAGTATGTTAGGAATGAAAACCTCTTTCATTTTTCCAAAATATGCTTTCAGTTGCTCAAGGGACCTTATGGAAGCTGACTACTTAAAACAAATTTTCTGTTGAAAATTGTCGCTTTAGTGATTTCGGAGCACAAAACTAGTTTTTTACACTGTCTGCGCTACAAAAACATGGATTCGTAACTAGTTTCAATTTTTTTTCAAAATGGCTAAACACATGACTTTGAAAACATGATATGGGACCCATAAAGTGTAAAACAAGGTTGTTGAACTTTATTTGATGATGGAAATGAGACTCTAACCCTATGATTTAGACTCTAAAAACCATAAAAGTGACTTAACCACCATCTAACATTATGACTTAGGAACAAATGTAAACTATTCTAGTTTTAGAGAATTTTGGGTGATAACAGTGGTGTTGGGTTGTGTTATATTCTTTCCACATAGTTAACAGGGGGTTTGAGGGGTACCCGTAACCCCACTTTATGGGGTCCGAGGTAGCGCCCCAGAGAATTTTGGTTTTGGACCCTATGTTAGGTTGGGTGGACCCACCTATGGTTTTGTGCATGATTTTCACACGTGTTTTTTGGACGCGATGGTTTTCAGTCCATGGTATTGGATGTGATGGTTTTTTGGTCCATGGTATTGAACGTGATGGTTTTCGGTCCATGGTATTGGATGCTTCGGCATGTATAAATATGTATTGTAACATTGAAAGGAATACGATGAAAAATCAAGCTGGTAGTCCCGGTTTTGGGATCTAGGGGAAAATCTCTATGCATATGTGTTTTTATGTGTTATGCTCTCGCATTGTTTATTTTTCTGTGATTTAGAATTCGTATGCAGGTAATTTCTGTACGGGGTTAAAACCTACATGCCTCATTTTACCTATTATATCTTGTCATTAATTTCTTCATTATTTCACCGTTTCAAATTCTGATGGTATCTTTCTCATTATTTATATCTCTCCGAGATCTTTCCAACGCTGCTTGAATCATCAAAATTTGATGTCGTATGAGAAAGTTGTGCTTATTTTAAATTTGGGTGAAACAGTGAAGATTGTCATAAGGTTTCTCAGTTGCAGGATTGCGCCCTTCCTACATCTAAAAATCTTTTCTATCTTCTTTGGCTGAGCCATGACATAAAATTTTACAGTTTGTGATGTCATTGGCTTTTGTACCTGTAATACTTAAATAAACATGATCATATAAAAATACTTTATGAAATGAAAATGCATGTCTAGATGATTCAATCTTCCATCTACAAGATTCTCTTCAAGGCATTTTCCCCCATTTCCCAGCTTAGAAGTTGGGTGTTCTCGACACCCTTGCTACTTGTGCCCTTAGGATCTCTGATGAAAAGAGCTTCGAGAAAGAGAAATCCCACCTCCTTAATGTCTTTGTTGAGAATGGTTATAGTAGATACCTGGGTCAGAAAGCTTTCCTCAAAGCTGCCAAAAATTCATTAACTAAAAGAGAACCAAAAGAGCGGGTCCCAGGTGTCCATCTTCTGTTTGTGCAGGGGACTACTCATAAGATTGCAAGGATTCTTAAGAAGCATAATGTCCCCTCGACCTTTAGACCCCTCAACACCATTCATAAGTGCCTCAGACCTATGAAGGATCCTATCGACCCTAAGGACATGAAAGGGTTATATATTATTCCTTGTTCCTGTGGGACCCCCTATATTGGTGAGACTGGTCGCTCCATTAATAAAAGGATTAGTGAGCACATAGCTGACCTCAAGCATAGGAGAACCAAGTCTTCCTCTTTAGCTGAGCATGCGGAGAATATCAAACATCATGTTTGTATCGATGAGGCAAGTATTATTGCTAAAGTGTCGCAGTTCCATAACCGCAAATTTAGGGAAGCCCTTGAGATTGAAAAAAGACCAAACAATCTCAATAGAGAGGACATATGGAAGATCAGTAGTTGCTCGATCCTAGCCCTCTCTTCCTAGTCGTTCTCTTCCCTTCCTCCCCTCCCTCCTTTTTAGCTTGTTCTTAGTCTAGTTTCCCCTTGTTATCCCATATTCTTCTCTCATTAGCCTTTAGTCTTTGATGAGTTGTTTATATAATATGAGATATTGTATTAGTTATATTCTAATAATTTTAACTTAATTAATAAAAACAAAATTTATTACTTTTGAAAATGATCTAAGATAATATTTTTATTAATTTATAGTTAAAATAATTAAGCAATTTATCAATTAATTAAACAACTAAATAAATCTATGAATTTAATACATTATAGTTTTATTCTATATAATACTAAATTTTTTAATATTTATAGGTATATAATATATAATTTAGAATAAAGATTAAACAAAATATAAAATAGTTAACATGTTATTTAATTAAATAATCTAATTTATTTAATATTTATTCCTAAAATATAATTATTAAAACTTTTATGTAAATTCATATGTCCCTTGATTGACTTTATTTTAATTTTAATTTTACTTAGTCTGTCTAATTCGCAATCAAAGTTAGTCGTTAGTGAATATAGTCGTTGGTCATAATCTGTGAATTTACATATTATGTTTTTATCTTCATATCTTAAAATTATTTTATTTAATATGTATATGAATACAAATTAAAAAAAATAGAAAATAGTTAATACCTCATATATTACTAATATTAATTTAATAATCATTTAAATTTAATTTAATATTTATATTGGTGTATATATATTTATAATAAAAATTAAAATTAATTAAAATTATTATAACTTTTATGACTCATTTAATTTTTAATTTAATATAGTTATACCCCGGGTCCTATCTAACTGGTCGTTTCCTAGTCAAAGTTAGTCGTTGCTTGGTCAAGAGTATAGTTGTTGTATGTTCTGCTCTGAGTATTTAACATGCATGATGGATCTGATTCTTCAACTTGTCCTGGCAATGAACCACACTAGTGGGTTCGAAACGCGTTGACAAATGAAATTTCATGTGATTTACGCTGAAAAATCTCTCATAAAAATAATAATCTTGTAGATGAAGCACCCTCATCGTTCTTCTTCTTATCCATTTTCAGTGTTGAAAATTGAGCTGGTAGATGGAGGGGGGCTGTGTAATAGTGATGTGGCAATGAATATGCACTATTGGCCAAAGTTGTGCTTCCATGTGGTGGCAAAGTTGTTTAATTAATGTTGTGTCAAAATTATAGAATAAATAACAAATTCTAATCCCCACAAGTTTTTAACTCATGACCTCTATTATGGAATTTGAATGACTTACCAATAGATCACAAAGTTGTTTAATTAATGTTGTGTCAAAATTATAGAATAAATAACAAATTCTAATCCCCACAAGTTTTTAACTCATGACCTCTATTATGGAATTTGAATGACTTACCAATAGATCACAAGTCATGTTTATAAATTTAGTGGAATTTTGGAAGTTTTAACTATTCTAAAATGAAAATTGAAACAACAACTTGACAAGTGGCCAATCTAAATCCAAGATTTTTAGGAAAATATGATTCCAAAATATTTACCAAATCATTTTTCATATCTTTTGAATTCATCATTTCCAAATTTTTAGGAAAATGGAATTCCAAAATATTTTCCAAATCGTTTTTCATATCTTTTGAATTCATCCTTTCCAAGATTTTTAGGAAAATTGAATTCCAAAATATTTGTCAAATCATTTTTCATATCTTTTGAACTCATCCTTTTTGCCCAGAAAGTAGATTTTCTTTAACTAATTTTTCTTCTATAAAATCTTGGGAAATATTTATGACTTTTTGTTATATATATATATATATATAATATATATAGATATATATATATATATTATGTTACAGGTTGTAAGCATGAGAAAATATCATTTCTAAAATTTCTGCAATAAGATTATTTAATTTTAAATAATAGTATATTTAATATTAAAATTTTAATTTTATCAAATGATAAATAGTGATGAATTTTTTTCTCTACAAACTGGAAACACTGCTAGCTGAATAGCCATGCTCTATGTTGGTCAGTGGAGGGTCGGGCCCCCTTGGCTGTTGGTGCATTTAATTGAAAAAAAAAAAAAAAAAAATCACGCAAACCTAACAAATAAGGCTCTAAAGAACCCTGAAAATCTCTCAAAATGTTAGGAATTTTGAGTCAATCTCTCACATTAAAAATAGTTCACTCTATTCTGAGAAAAACCCATGTTTTAGATTTTGAGATTTGTTTTTTTTTATCAACATATGCATTTTTAAAATGACATTTTTAACCTCTGCAAATTTGGCCTCTGCTCAAATAACTGCCAGGTAAAATTCTTTTTTTTTTAATGAAGAGAATGCACAAGCTATCTTTCATTTTTTCAAAATCACGCATAACATTTGTAGCAATTCGTTTCCTTGGCTTCCATGAATTTTTTTTTTGTTTACTTTATTTTCATTTTCATTTTTGTGTTTTTATTTATTTTTATTATTTCTTTGTTTTTTTAATGTTGTTTTGGTTTTTTTTTCAAATTTGTTTAAATAAGGAAATCTCTTTTGTTTTTTTTTAAAGAAACAAATAATGAAAGATAATTTGTATTCTATTTTTTTAACAATAGATATACTAACATGAAGAAAAAAAAAATATTTTCCTCCAGGTCACACAAATAATGAAAGATAATTTGTATTCTATTTTTTTAACAATAGATATACTAACATGAAGAAAAAAAAATTATTTTCCTCCAGGTCACACAAAGCGTGGGAGGAGACCATACTCAAGTTTCTATTAGTTGATTCCTCTCTTAAAAATATGGATGCAAAAAAAAATGAAAAGAATCGATCTCTTACCTGAAACTATGATTCTTCCACCTTTGCTTGTGATTTTTGTTCATAATCGTTTGTCTTATTGCAAATTTTTCCTGCCAAGGGTTAGTGAATATGTGGTTCTTACTACACCAAAAAATCTCAAATTTATCATAAAAGTCCTATTTTATTGAAAAATAAATCAAACATTCTCTTAGGTATAAGAGAATTTCCAATGCATTCATTAGCACAACAAGATCATGAGTAGACTCATCCAAGTTTGAAAAGTAAACCCTATTGAGTTCTTGGACATGATCATGAAGACTGACTAATTGAAACCAAATTTGAATGTGATCTTTAGGTTTTTTTTATTTTCTTCAACTGTCATAGCACAAAGCTCTTCAGATCTTGTTTTTGCAATTGGATTTTTATTTTGATTTTTTGTTTTTCTTTTTTAATTAATGGGGGTTCTTGATTTCAACGTTCTATGTTTTCTATATGCAAATGCAAATAAAATTAAATGAAAAATGCCTAAATGCATCTAACCCCAAATGAAAATGACCTTAAAAGAAAATTTTTCCTAAACAATCCTCCTAACTTAGTTACATCTAAGTTTTCTTCCCCGGCAACGGTGCAAAAATGTTTGTTGATTTAATTGTCTGTTAAATCCGTGTCATTTAATTTGTCAACTCGGGGGTTTTGTAAAACTTAGAAGCAAACCAAAATATATGGGACCTTAAATGCAACTATAATCACATTTAGAAGATAATTTATGGAAACTGAAGGGAATGCAATTACAAACTAATTAGAAGTTCATATTACAAATATAAAATTTAACTAAGTAATTTATAATTCATTATGTAATAACCAAGAGAAGTGGCTCCTAACTAAGGAGAATTATATTTGTCCTTCTAGAATACTACTTCATGAACAGAAATAAAAAAACCACTAATGGACAATAGCTTAAGATGCATAAACAAATAATAGAAGAAGCTCCTAACTAAAGAGGTTTTTTTTGTTCTTCATTACAAATTCATTCATCATTAATGTCATTGTTGGAAAACTGGAAATTCAGAAAATCACTTGAAACTAAAAAAAGAGAATGAATTTCTATTATTACTCAACTCAAATGGAAGAGAGACTAAATTAGACCCTTTTTGGTCCTTTCATATGCTGATAAGATTTAAACTAAAATTCATTCATTAATAATGGAAAATCTTCAAACACCTAATTAATTAAATGAAAATAAAATCTATAATGAAATAAACCTATAATTAAATAAAATGTTGCTTTGATCCTTTCAGAGTGAACTCAATTATCTTAATAACAAAGTGACAAACTATTCCATAAATTCATATGCTACATTAAGGCAATTTATATCTAAAACTATAGAAAGAAAACTTTATTCTATCCCATCATAAGTTAAGATACATGCTCCAATAGTCCTTTTTTTGGAATGGAGGAGGTACTCCTATTTATACAAAAACATAAGCAACTAACTCATTAATGGAGATCCACTAATCCCTCCTAGATCCACAAATCCTTCATATCGTTGCAACCAATATGAGACACATATTCCTTTATCCATGATTTTTCTCCATGAGATATGCTTGACCTCTATCCCAAATCTCCTTCAAATCTTCTAGAGAATTCGAATTTGAATCTTGGAGGCCACATAAGAGTGTCTTGGAACCTTCCAATTCACCTACACATGTCACTAAAGTCATTCCAACTTTAGGTATAAGCAAATACATGCTATTTTTCTAGCTTTTAATCATAAATTCACTTTAAATACTTAAAATAAATAACTTTGGAAAATGAAAATATGAACCCATATGGTAATGGAAATATAATGATAATGTGATGAAATGAGGTGACAAAATGAGGATAAAGGTGAAAATGGAGTGAAAGTGTATGCTAATTTGGCAGCCCAATGGGAGACCATCTTCTTCAATATTGTTATGGTATTCATCAGATATTAGAAGAATGTTCTTCTCATTCACATCATCCTGTGTCATACTCTTCTAGAGATCATGCTGGTGACACACGATCAATTAGTGAGAGTAAATTTCATGGTAATAAGGGTAAAGTTAAGTTTACCTGTAGGTTATGTGAAGAGAATCACCCCATTCACCTTTGTCCCTATCTGGATGAAGCCAAAAAAAGTGTTGGATAACTATCATGCTTCACTGCAGCAACTTCCATCTGGTTACAGGAGAATCTCCATTAATCCTTCACTAGTTGATAAAGTGACTGACCCAAATCAATCGTCGGTCAAACCCACTCTCTCTGAATGTGAATCCCATGAGTTTATACCTAACCAATCACAGGTCGAGGAAACAGTTGACCAAACTTCACCTTCATTTAATTGTACCTTTCCCGTAGAGAGTGAGTATGATACCACTTAGGTTCTTTTCGTTTCTTCAAATTCCAATGATCTTGGAGGCAACCCTCCTATTCCATCAAGACAGGAGGAAAATACTCCTGTTCTCATAACTCAAGGGGATAATTCTTCCATTCTTACGATACCCCCTCCAAGTAGACTGGTCACTTCCTTTGATTGGAATCGACTGGCAGGATGTCGTCTACCTTCTTATGTGCCTTTACAGATCATAATATAGGTTTTTAATATGGTTGTACCTGGCACTATTATATATGAAGGTGCATATGTGAGTATCCTTTCCTCTACTGCTTGGCAAGCTTTTGGTTCGCCTCCTCTTGTGCCTGTTACCCAGAATTTGTTGGCTTTTAACAAAGGAACCAATCAACCATTAGGGATCCTTCCTCAGTTACCTATAACTTTGGGAGGAAAAATTGTTTATCTCAACGTGATGGTAGTCCTAGACCCTTTAGATTATAATTTACTTCTTGGGCGAGACTATGTTTATGACATGCGAGCTATTGTTTCAACGCTCTTTCATGTGATGTGTTTCCCGCATGAAGGCAAAATTGTCACCGTTGACCAGCTTTCATTTCCCAGTCCAAATATGGCTTCCAGTCAACCATCTTCCCTAAATGGTCCTTTTGTACTGATGGTATCTTCCCTGCCATGGATCAATTATGTGGCAACCCATTCCATTCCTACATCAACTAACGATCAATTCCTTGATGTTGCACATTATGTATTGGGGGCATTGGAACCAGATCTCTCTAATGAATTCCTTGCTATGAATCCCTTCCAGAGCATTGTTCTCCCATCTAATGAGAACCTCTTGGAATTCATGACCTCTTATGGGTCATGATAAAAAAATATGAGGATATTTCTTGGTCTTGTTTCAACCTCGTGAAAAAATGAAACAAAGGGCAGACCATAGTTCCTTGTCTTGTGTCAAGCTTGTTAAAAAATGAAACAAGGACTATGAGCATAGTTCCTTGTCTTGTGTCAAGCTCGTTAAAAAATAAAACAAAAAATATGAGGATATTTCCTGGTCTTGTGTCAACCTCGTTAAAAAATGAAACAAAAAGTCTGGGGATGGTTCTTTTACTGTGTCAACCTTAATAAAAAAAAATTGAAACAGGTATATGAGCATGGTTCCTTGTCTTGTGTCAAGCTTGTTAAAAAATGAAACAAGGAATATGAGGATAGTTCTTTTATTGTGTCAACCTCATTAAAAAATGAAACAGGTCCAAGAGGATAGTTCCTGGTCTTGTGTCAACCTCGTTAAAAAATGAAATAAAGGATATGATCATAGTTCCTTGTCTTATGTCAATCTTGTTAAAAAATGAAACAAGAAATATGAGGATAGTTATTTTACTGTGTCAACCTCATTTAAAACTGAAACAAGTCCCAGAGCATAGTTCCTTGTCTTGTGTCAATCTCGTTAAAAAATGAAACAAGGAATATGAGCAGAGTTCCTTGTCTTGTGTCAAGCTCATTAAAAAATGAAACAAGGTCCCCTAGAGCAAAGTTCCAATTTGAGTCTTTGATTAGATCTCGTAAAATCCCAATTGAGTCTTTCACTTGATCTCGAAAATGAACCTTCATTCCATCCACATGATAGCCACGAGTAGTCTACTTAGGTGATAGCAATGAAGCTTGGGAGGCATGCACCTAGAATCGAGTCATCATGTTGGGGGCATGTAATTCAATCTCAAGCATAGTTTTTTTTCATTTCAAGCTTGTGTAAACATGAAACTGAATCTGAGCATAGTTCCCTATGGTTCAAGCTTGTGTAAAAATGAACCCATCTCCATTTTAACCCTTGTGATTTCCATTCTATCAGCCTCTTCCGTCATATGAGCCTTGTTTTTTCTCCTTCCATCATCACTATCTACTTGGCCGATCATACACTTTCACTTGGTTGTTTTATCCTTTTTGAGAAATAGTTGCAATGAGTGGTCTTATTAGCCAGCCTCTTCACATAAACCATTACATGTTTTGATAAGTTCCAACATCACCGAAACCAGTTGTTATCCTAGACACCACTCATTCCTCTAATTGGAGTCCTCTTTAAGC
>APFE030364659.1:73973-90433 GCA_000404065.3 Pinus taeda
GATGGATGAAACTAGATCTAGGGTCTTCAATCTCATTCAATCTTCACTCAATGTACAAGTCTAACCATGTGAATAAATGATCTAAAGTCAAACATGGAGAGACACTCTCTGATAACCAGCCAATGATGTAAGCTATTAACAGATCCAAGAGGAATCACTGATAATGATAATGACCCTCAAGGTACTGTAGTACATTTAGCATGGTGTGAATAAATGATTTGATGTCGAACACCATACGAAGCCTTTCGGTCAAAGGCCATTGATGTCAACCTATTTCTGGAAGAGAGAAACCTGCCATTGATGTATGCAAGCCTCAAGGTACTAAAGGGGTGTTTCTAATTCAACTTCTTGGATTATGTGTTGATGTCGACAAGAAGAGACTCATCGCAGGAAGGCCTTAATGTATCCCACATCAACGACACAAAATGAGGTAAATTATTTTTGAGATGAAACAATGACTGACAACACAAGGTTCAGGAATGGAAAGCATGAAAATGAAGGTTTACTTTATTGTAAAGGTTGAAGTTTTGAACTGAATGGCTTCTCTTGAACATATCGGCAACACTAAAGTGAATTGATAGCATTGACCCAAAACAAAGTGATGGATGGTATGATATACCAATGGTGTGATAACCATCAAGTTGAATGACCCAACCCACATAGTCACAATGATGAGGTGAAAATGTCATGTTCAAGAGTGACCTGCTACCATAAAGTGTTCTCGGCTTTTTCCCATTTTCCCCAGTCATTTCTGACCAGTACCTATTTATTTTTTATCAAGATTGATGAGGATAATATATGCTTGTTGTATAATTCCACCCTTCAGGTGAATCCATCACTATTTGATGTTTTAATGAGTCTAGAGAAGGTGAAACTCGGTCTTGTCTAGATGGACAAGTTTGTTGTTATTTAATGTTTTTAACGAGTTTAACAACAAAGATAACTCAGTCCTTTTCACATTTAGAGAGTCTGAAAAGGGACTAAAAGGAAACTCCACAAGTTCTTTTTTGTAAATTTTTCTCTCATGTCTAAAAAATCATAAAATAATACAAGAGAGGATCTATTTATCATGTTCTATCAACTAGTACCTTTTCGTAGTTAATCTATCTCAGCCCGAAGAAGGAGTAAAACTATATTGATAAGATATCGATTCCAATCCTTTAACGAGCTGGAAAGGACAAGCGCTCAACAATCTTTTCATGTTTAGAGAGCTTGAAAAGAGCTTAAAGAGGACTCTATTTTGAGGAATGAGTGGTGTCTAGGGTGGCAATTGGTTCTAGTGATGTTGGAACTTATCAAAACATGTTGATTTATGTGAAGAGGTTGGCTAATAGGACCACTCATTGCAATTGTTCCTCAAAAAGGGTAAAACAACCAAGTGAAAGTGTATGATCGGCCAAAGAGATGGTGGTGATGGAATGAAACAACCAAGGCTCATCTGATAGAAAAGGCTAATAGAATGGAAATCACAAGGGTTAAAAATGGAAATGGGTTCATTTTTAGACAAGCTTGAACCATAGGGAACTATGCTTGGATTCAGTTTCATGTTTACACAAGCTTGAAATGACAAACTATGCTTGGATTTAGTTTCATTTTTACACAAGCTTAAAATGCAAAACTATGCTTGAATTGGTTTGCATGCCCCCAGCATGATGAAAATGAGAGTCTCCGATAACCAGATGGAAGTCGTTGCGGTGCAGTGGGATGGTTATCCAACACTTTTTGGCTTCGTCTAGATAGGGAGAAAGGTGAATGGGGTGATTCCCTTCACATAACCTACAAGGAAACTTAACTTTACTACTAGGTGCATGCCCCCCGAGTTTCTTTACATTCACCTAAGTAGACTACTTGTGGCTATCAGGTGGATGGAATGAAGGTTCATTTACGAGATCAAGTGAAAGACTCGACTGGGATTTTACGAGATGTACTCAAAGACTCAATGTAGAACTTTGCTCTATGGGACCATGTTTCTTTTTTAAGGAGACTGACACAAGACAAGGAACTCTGCTCAGATTCCTTGTTTCATTTTTTAACAAGGTTGACACAAGATCATGAATTATCCTCAGGCCCTTGTTTCATTTTTTAACAAGGTTGACACAAGACTAGGAACTATCCTCAAGAACCTGTTTCATTTTTTAACGAGGTTGACACAGTAAAAGAACTATCCTCGCACCCTTGTTTCATTTTTTAACGAGGTTGACACAGTAAAAGAACTATCCTTGGACCCTTGTTTCATTTTTTAACAAGGTTGACACAAGACAATGAACTATCCTCGTACCCTTGTTTCATTTTTTAACAACGTTGACACAAGACCAGGAACTTTCCTCAAAGGACCTTTCAATCACAACTCATAAGAGGTCATGAAGGAGAGATCTGGTTCCAGTGCCCCCAGTACATGATGTACAACATCCCTAAATTGATATTCAGATGATGTAGGTATGGAACAGGTTGCCACATAATTAACCCATGGCAGGGATGATACCATTGGTACAAAAGTACCACTTAGGGAAGATGGTTCATTAGGAGCCATATTTGGACCAAGAAATGAAAGCTAGTCAACGGTGAAAATTCTGCCTTCATGCAGAAAATAAATCACTCAAAAGAGTGTTGAAACAATAGCTCCCATGTCATAAACATAGTCGCGCCCAAGAAGTAAATTATAATATAATGGGCCTGGGACTACCATCATGTTTAGATAAATGGTTTTTCCTCCCAAAGTAATAGGTAACTGAGGGAGGATCCCTAATGGTCGACTGGTTCCTCTATTAAAACCCAGCAGATTCTGTGTAACAGGCACAAGCGGTGGTGAACCAAGCACTTGCCAAGCAGTTGAGGAAAGGATACTCACTGATGCGCCTTCATCTATAATAGTTCCAGATACAATCATATTACAAACCTGTACTATAATCTGGAAAGGCACATAAGAAGGAAGGCAGAATCATGCCAGTCGATTCCAATCAAAGGAAGTGACTAGAATACTTGGAGGGGGTACCGTAGAAACAGGAGGATTAACCCCTTGAGTTATATGAACTTGAGGATTTTCCTCCTTTCTTGATGGAATAGGAGGATTGCCCCCAAGCCCATTTAAATCTAAAGAAACGAAAAGAACCTGAGTGGTATGATATTCACTCTCTTCGGGAAAGGTACAATTTACTGAAGGTGAAATTGGGTCAATTGTTACCTTGAACAATTGATTTGGGTCAGGTATAGACTCATAGGATTCACTTTCAAAGAGAGTGTGTTTGACCGACAGTTGATTTGAGTCAATCAATTCATCAACTAGTGAAGGATCTACGGAGAGTTTCTTGTAACCAGATGGAAGTCGCTGCGGTGAAGCAGGACTGTTGTCCAACACTCTTTTGGCTTCATCCAGATAGGGACAAAGGTGAATGGGGTGATTCCCTTCACATAACCTACAGGAAAACTTAACTTTACCCTTCTTTCCATGAACTTTACTACCACTAGTTGATGGTGTGTCACCAACATGATCTCCAGAAGTTGATGACACAAGATGATGTGAACGGGAAGACCATTCTTCTAAGATCTGGGGAATATCAGGATAGCTTTGAAGAAGATGGTCTCCCACATAAATTTTTCATGGATATCAAACTTTGTGAGGTTTGATGGATGGTTTCTCATCTGATGTTGTGTTCAAAGCAATGGTTGCTTGGTTTTCCCTCTGCTGAACTTGCTTCTTCTTCTTCTTCTTCCCTTTCTTCTTCTTCTTAGCCACCTGGTTACTAGTACCAATACTTTCACCAAGCAAAGAGGTAGAAGGGGATGAAGAAACAACCAAGGAAGAAGGAAAATGGTCGACTTTAGGATCAACTAGAGGTTGATTTTGTCCAGTTGGAGATGTACTCAATTGTGGAGAAATCACGACATTTTGAACCAAGGAGGTTGAAAACAGCCATACTAGCAAGCCAATGGTAAATCCCGAAAGGGACAATGTAGCCGTACATGGAGCACCAATATTTCCAAATGGAGGAAAAGGACTAGGATTCCCATCAAAAGGAATTCCTTGATTGGTGGACTTCAGATTTGTCACCATATTTTTCAACCTAAGTTCAACTAAGGAGAGAGCGTGGAGGTTGTTATCTGTGGTCAATTAATTTTATGACAATGGAACGGAACTTCGCTTTTTCATTTTTAAAGAGTCAAGAAAAAGCAAAAGATGACTCTAGTCGCCTTCGATGTTTAATGAACCTGAAAAGACAAGTGCTCAGATGATCCTTTTACTTTTAAAGAGTCGAAAAGGAATGAAAGTGACTGCTCTAGAGATTCTAGACAAGAGGGTTTACCAAAAAAATCACAAAACTGCAATATACACCTTGGGAATAAATGAAAGAGAAATAACCAAGGACTTTACGTATGGAAGTCAATCTTCCCGAATGTTGTGTTCGGTGCATTGCGATTGGTAAGGCAGCAGACTCAGCTTCCTAGGGATAAACGATTTCAAATTATTGGGGTCTCCCACCATATACTCGACGGTAGAGGAGCACAAGTCCGTACTAGCACTTATCAAATCAGAGAGGAGGAATCACCCAACCTCAGTGAAAACGACATCCACTAGATTTAAAGACCCTGGAACATGTCTCTAGCCTAGACCTCTAGATGTTTTTCATTAAGTTCCAAAGCATTATTAGACTAATTGATGTAAATTTTAGGTTGATCTTGCTTAACATTTGCCTTTCAAGGTTCACCATGTGATGTATGTTTGCAATTCCTAAAATTAAACTAATATGATAAGCATTCTTTCCATTCAATTTAACAATGAAAATCTTAGCTACTAGGGATAGAGCAAACAAGTACTTTTTTATTAATCAACAAAGAGCACAAACTGGATGCAATTCCCTAAACCATGCATGTTTTTCTTTTCAGTTTCTCTTAATGTGAATGATGCAATAAGAAAAACTAATGCACAAACAATTCAGAACTCTTTTCATAAAAAATGATGATTTGCGACAATTTCTTTTAAAGGGAAAGGAAGATTGTACGACACTTTTGATTTTCATAAATGAATATTTTCAACACTTTAAATGAAAATACAAATCAAATGCACACATCAATCAATTGATCTTTCATGAATGAAGACTTTACGACAATTCAACTTTCGAAAGTTAAGATGATTTTACGAAACTTTCTTTTGACAAAGATAAATCAAATATATTCTAACTTTGACTATAGATTGATAATGACAAAGAAAACATTAAAGAAAAATTAATCAATCCAATCAAAGTAGCGCTAGATTAAGGAGATGAAAAATTATTTTCAGAGATAAGACATCATCGATATTCAGCAAGCAAGAAATCAGAAGAATTTTGGCAAAAAACTCAATCCAAAGGTGGGAATTTAACCTAAGGTTGATCAGCGCAGGTCAAAGAGGAGCTAACTGTGCTACAGAGCACTGGATCTCACTAAAGACTGCGTTGATTTCAATGATTTCAAAACTGATCAGTGCAGGTCAAAGAAGGCCAATCTACACTGATCAGCGTAGGTCAAAGAGGGCCAAACTGCGCTGATCAAAATATTCCAAGCTTAATCACCACAGGTTAAAGAAGGCCTAACTGCGGTGCAACGCACTGTCTCTAAGGCTAGCCTACACTGATTCCTGTGCGACCACTCAAGAGTCATCTGACCTAAAATTGTGACCAAAATTCAATGCAAAAGGCTGAATTTCAACAAGTAAAGTATGTCAAGGTGTCTAAGGAGGTGGATAAGCTACTAAAAGGGTTAAAATATCCCCAGCATAGTCGCTAATTTGTTTTGGTAAAATTTAGTGTTTTAACAAATGCCTAACCCTCTAGACTTAGTAGCTAGTCTAGAAACAACAGATAAAGTAATTCGCTACCTCTTCTTTAATCAACAAATAAGAGAGGTAAGAAGAGAAACCAACCTGTAGCTTTCACTTTCTCCCTCTCTCCCTCAATCAATGTAGCCGCTCCTTTCCATACTTAGCCCACTTAGAAAGTACTTGCACACAAGCCGAGACAGAAACCAATCAAAGCATACAATAAAGATCTGTTAATTAAACATATCATAGAATCCAAAATAAGATATACATATGAGAACATTAATGGAAAAATCTTTGAATTCTTTATTGATAAAAGGAAATATTACAACCCATGAATGTTCATGCTTGATTCAGTGTCTTCCTTCCAGTTCAATCCATTCTCTCCTCATGAAGCAACAATTCAACAGCATAAAAATACTCTTACTAATCTCATTCAAACAGTATCTCCTTAGCTCAAAAAATTCCAACCTAGACCAGCCTTTGAATGCTTGGCCAATTTATAGCTAAATGAAGGAGGTTAAGGCATTAATGCCCTTCATGAATGCTCTACCAAATTTGGGAAGTGTTTCCATGGAGGAAGGGATAATGGATTGAGGTTCATTCATCCTCTTCCTTATCCAAATGTGAGCACAGCCAACCTGGAAACTTCCATAAGTATATATTGGATGAGGAATCCAATGGATTTAATTAAAAAATTAGTTGAAACTCGCTCAGCGTAGGTGAAACAAAGGTTAAGTGCACTACAACACACCCAGTCAATGCAATTACTGCATTGCAATGCAACCTAATAGAAGGTTACCTACGTTGATCTCCTTAGGGGAACTTTTTGCATAAATAGTGTCATGGAAACCCTTGGGAGGCAAACATGATGTAGGTTGACCTCATTAGGGAATGAAAAAAACTGAATTAGGGATTGATGGACCCTAATAATACGGATCTGGAAGTCGGGATTGATGTGCCCAAATTGACCTGTAACACACTCATCATAGTGATGAGGGGTTGTACTTTGAAGAATTGTAAGGAGATACTATTGGTTTGAGGTTTGAGATTATAAGCAAGTATTGTTATGTTGTCAAAGTGTTGTGCTTTTGGTATGATTAAGGATGGAACTCAAGCTAGATGAGTGATATGGGATCAGACTTCTTTGGTTGTAACTCTTCCTTCTACTTAATAAAGTTGTTTACACCTTTTCCCATATTCTTGTCTTTATGTTTGATGATTATATGTGTAAATGTTTTTGATTCCATTTTATTATAGTCGATAAATCTCTTACTTTGATTGGTTTTTGTCCTCTGTTTATGATTATAGGTACTAATCGAGAAGATTCAGTTCGAGAAGGAGTGACGGGAGCTATTCAAAGGACACAAATGGAAGTGAAATATAACAAGTAGTCCCTTGTCTTATTTATCTTCTATAGGAAAATGTTAAACTCTTTAATTCTATTTTTCTAAGTGTAGCTACCCACTTAGGGAAGTTGTGTTTATATGTAGATGAAAAATTCCACATAACAGGCACTGTGATGGAATGGTTAAGTGTTGACTTAAGATTACATGTAGGACCTTGATGAATTCATGAATGTGATAATTATATGTTATAAAGAAGACATATGTTGATGTGATATATATTTCTCTTAACTTACCTCCTTGAGATGCAGATGCCATGACTGGTGGTCTCAATAAAGAGGTTGATTTTACTTATGTTGTTTATCTGGATTAAATATGGCATGATGGTAGCATGTTGATATGTATATATGCATTCTAAATTTTAAAACCGTGTTAATGTATATGATTAAAATTGTGTCCTGGTTTGAGATTTGTGAATGATAATAGTTTTAAGGGTATGTGAATAGAGTCAAGGTAACGTGCTTGGCTTAGTATGGAAATATGATAGTTGATATAATTATTATATTTCATTTTTACACCAACATATGAGTGTACGTAGTAGCATATAGCAAGACTTTGTGGCAATCAAAAGGAAGCATGTATCATGGCATGGTACAGTAGGATATGGACCAAGTCCACAAGAACGAGAAAGAGATAAATCCCTCCAAAGAAAAAGAGCCTTTAGGAATTTTGAGGCTGAGCTTAAGGACTTGAGACTTGAACTCAGTAATTTGAAGGCTAAGTTTAAAAGTTGCAAGGAAAATAATCATAGGCCAATTAGGAGCCACAAGGATCAATCAAATTTGACTTCCATACTAAGGAAAAACTTGTCCTACCTTCCAGGGATACTTCAATACACTCCCAATATCTGAGACATGGAAAAAAGTCTTGTTGGCAAGGCCAAGATGAGGCCTTATGAGTATGAGAAGGAAAATACGCTTGTCTCATGTTGGTTTTGTGGGGAGGAACACTTGAGAAGAGATTGTCGCTACCAAAAAAAAAAGGAGAATAGCCCCTGTGAGCCACAAGGAAATAAATAGGTAATGAAATGTATCGATCAGGAAGAGGGAGCATCCCCTCTATCCTGGTGAAACATACTTATGCACTGAAGAAAAAAAAATCCATGTGTAATATCGTGAGGGAAATTGGGACTTCAAGGATGTTATACACCTTGGGGAGAGTCTCGGACTAGGTTTTGTTGTAGATATAAAAATGTATAAATACACATTATATGCATTTGTATGATGGTCAGGAGAACCATGAAAGTTGGAATCAGGGGCAGTGAGTGGTTATTTGAATGTTGATATTGTGGTGTAGGAATATCCTCTTTGTCGACAGAGACGATCCCTCTAGCCCAAGAGAGTGGGTCTAGCCACAAACAATACAATCTAATGTAAATTTCCTTAGATTAGAATAAAATAAGAGGGCCTACCTCTTATAATGCTAATCCACTTGATGGTCATATTGCTTCTTTTCTTCATCTTCCTTTCGTTCCTTTCATTCAAGTACCTGAAACAAACATGCAGGAAACAATAGCAAACGTGATAGCATAAAATCGAATCCAATCTACTTAAAAGGTCAAGGAGTTCTAAGCTATCAAATGTAATATTACACCCGATATAGGAAATAAACCATTAGTTGTATTAAATTAAACTTCAAAGAGAAATACAACCGATGCCTTGACGTTGGAGATCTCCTTTGCGGTATCCAAGTCCCGCTACACGCATTTTCAACACTCTTTTCCTCCTCTAGCTTGACATAAAATGGATTCCAAGCTCTAACTCTCTCTCCTCATGTTTTAGCTACCAAAGACTAGTATTTTGTCATCTAAGACTAATCTTCTTCTATCAAAAGCTAAAGATTTTAGAATTGTGTAGTTGGTTCTATCTCTCCACCACTTTCACTATGTATTGTATTGTAACCAAAAAGGGTAAGAGAAAGTGGTTTATATAGGGAGAGGAGAATAAGAATGAGATCCACTCAAGGGGGAAGAAGGTCTTATCTCCTTGGGAAGTTCCACTTTTAAGGGGGAAGGAACCTTATATGGAGTTCTCGACCCTTATCTAACCAAACGTACATCTAGCACATCGCCATTAGAAGTTTCTAGACGTGAAACCCTATTTCTTTCTATAAAAACAATCCAGAAGTAGACCAACGTGGGTATTGGGCTAACAGTAGCACCGATTGGCATGGGTCACAGTGTAAAACTCTACCATCGGTGTGAGTGAGACACTGGGAAAGAGCGTTGATCTTAAAAACTGGGTTTTAAGAAGCATTCTCTAGAAATGTTCTGAAGGGAGTGGGGACTACTTTCTTCAAACTTCAAGGGATGCAAAAGCATAAGTTTCATGGTGAAAGTATAACACAGTAGTCACTACTAGGGTTCTCCGGGATCAATAATGGGTAGTGACAGGAGAGTGAAAAATTATTGTGTAACAGATGCCCCCTAAAGCATGAAGTCAGATCTACGAGCGATGGTTGAAATGATTTAAGATGGAGTGAGGACTTGGAATACCAGCATCGGAAGACTTGCAACTCAAATATACATGTACATATCTAAAATCTTATAGTAATTCTTGATAAACATGAGAGGCATATAACAATACATGAATCCATGGTATAGGCACAACTATCCATCAAGAAAAGGTTCATGTGCATGGATCCTCGGCATGGGCGTAGCCATCCACATAGAGAGGATCAAAATGAAAATACGTCTAGTATGGTCACAACCATTCGACTAAGCAGATCAAAATGATACCCACGGCATGGTTGCAGCCATCTGTCTAAAGAATCATGTATATAATCATGAATGACTCATCTCTCCTTGCAACCTGGACTTTTGTGATCTAAGCCCAGGGTCTTACGCTCCAACACAACCCAATCAAAGTATAAATTCTAACATGTGAATAGACGTGTTGAATTCGAACATGCTAGAAAATCACTTGATTACCGGCCAATGATGTGAATCATTAACAAGCGCAAGAGAAACCATCCATAATGTCAATGGCTCTCAAGGTACTATTAGTACAATTCACGAAGTGTGAATAAGGAATTGAATTCAAACACTTGTGAAATCCCTCGATTGAGGGCCAATGATGAGAACCTGTCATTGAGTGTGAAGAACTTGCCATTGAGGCATGCAAGCTCTAAGGTATTAGAAGGGAGTTTCTAGATCAACTTCCTAGATAATGAGCTGAAGTCGACAAGAAGCAATCCATCAAAGGAAGGTCATAATGGATCCTTCATCATTGGAACGAAACGGGAAACACAATGAATGAGAGTAACCCAAGAATGTGACAGATGATCAGACAATGTATAGGCAAGAAGACTTCTCTTGAACATATGGATGACACGACTCCAGAGTTTGGCAGAGATTAGATGATAGGTTAAAATGTATAACCCAAACCCAGGAAGGAAAGTGACAGTGAGGATGTCCCATAACCCGACACAAACAACAAATGGGTGTCAATGTTCAAGAGTGACATTCTACCTCAAGTGAATAATACAACTAATGAATCCTTCCAATTTTTCCCCGCCATTTTTGGCGAGTACCCCAGTTATTTTTGAAACACAAGCTTGAAGGGGATAGCATATGCTTATAATAAAAGCCCATCCTAAAAATGGATCCTACCTAGTAAAGTTTTACAATCCCTAGGAAGGATAAGCTTGGTCTCATCATAATGACAAGTCTTATGTCGTTCAATCTTTTAACGAGCCTAACAGAGGTGAAACTCATAATCTTTTTCCTGTTTAGAGAGTTTGAAAAAGAAATGGAAAATAAAAATCCAAGGGTCCCTTTCCGTAAAGTTGTCTCTCGAACCCGAAAATGTAGAAAACAATATTCAAGAGAACCTCCTAGTCATGTTTGACTAAGGTATACCTTTTTCATAAATAGTTTTATCCCAGCCCGAAAAAGGGGTAAACGTTTACTACGTAAACGATGTTTCGCAGCCTTTAATGAGTTCAAAATGACAAGAGCTCGGAAATATTTTCATATTTTGAGAGTCAAAAAAGAGCTCAAAGATGACTCCCTTCTTTTATTTTCTTTAACGAGTCTGAAAGGGAAAAATACTCGGAAATATTTTCATTTTTTACAATTCAGAAAAGACCTTAAGGTGACTCGTCCTAGAGGAACGATTGGTATAAAGGGTAGCAACTGGTTCCGGTTATGGTGGAATTGCTCAAAAACTAAGAGGTCAAGAGGTTGGCTAGTAAAACCACTCATCTTTGCAGTTCCTCAAGAAAGGGTAAAAAAACCAAGTGAAAGCGAATGATCAGCCAAAGAGATGGTAGCGATGGAACGGAGAAAAAACCAAGGCTTATCTAATGGGAGAGGCTAAAAAAAATGGCAATAACAAGGGTTAAAATGGATATGGTTTTATTTTTATACAAGCTTGAACCACGAGGAACCATGCTTCGTTTCAGTTTCATGTTTTCACAAGCTTGAAACAAAAAACTATGCTTGGATTTAGTTTCATGTTTACACAAGATTGAAACAAAAAACTATGCTTGGATGAAAAAAATGGCATGCCCCTATCATGATGAGAGCCGAGGCACATGCCCCCTAAACTTCATCTCATTCACCGAAGTAGACATCAGGTTGCTAATAGGTGGATGGAATTAAGTTTCACTTTCGAGATCAAGGAAAGAATCGACTAGAATTTGACGAGATCTTAATCAAATACTCGATTTGGAAAAGGGAGTTGTTTCATTTTTTAATGAGGTTGACACAGTAAAAGAAATATCCTTAAGACTCCTTGTTTCATTTTTTAAGGAGCTTGACACAAGAACAGGAACCATGCTCTGACAATTTGTTTCATTTTTTAACGAAGTTGACACAATACTAGGAACTATACGCGTGACTCCTTGTTTCATTTTTAAGGAGCTTGACACAAGACCATGAACCATGCTCTGACACCTTGTTTCATTTTTAAACGAGGATGACACAAGACCAGGAACTATCCTCATGACATCTATTTCATTTTTTAATGAGGTTGATACAGGAAAAAACTATCCTCGAAATATGTTTCATTTTTTAACGAAGTTGATACAAGAACAAACTATCCTCGCATGTTGTTTCATTTTTGAATGAGTTTGACACAGAAAAAGAACTATCCTCATAACATTTGATCATGGACCATACAAAAACATGGCCCCCAAGAGGTCCTCATTAGACGGGAGAACTACACTCTGCGAGGAACACATGTCAACTGGTACAAATGGCAAATCAGGTTCCAAAGCCCCCAATACATAATGTACCATGCCATCTATGTGATCATCAACAAATGTGGAGACAGAATGCGTAGCCACATAATTGATCTATGGTGGGGAGGGTACTGCTTGTAAATGAGAACTAATAGGGGATGATGGTAGGATTGGAGCCATCTGGTGACCAACAAATGATAATTGATCAATGGTCACTATTCTCCGTTCATGTGGAAAACAAACCACACGGAAGAGCACAGAAACAAGAGATCCCATTACATAAACATATTTGCACCCAAGGAGAAGATCGAAGTCTAAGGGACCTTAGACTACGATCATGTCTATATAGACGGTCTTTCCTCCCAACGTAATAGGGAACTTCGAAAGGATCCCTAAAGGTTGACTGGCTCCTTCGTTGAAAGCCAACAGATTCTAGGTGACATGCACAAGCCGTGGGGATCCCAAAGCTTTCCAAGTAGTAGAATACATGATGTTAACAGATGAGCATTCATCTAATAGAGTTCAATGTACTACCATATTATAGGCTTACACAGTAATCTGGAAGGGCACATAAGATGGGAGGTGGAATGTAGTCAATTGACTCCAATCAAAAGAAACAACATAAATACTTGGTGGGGGTATCATAGGATTTCCCCCATGATTTATAGGAATAGGAGAAGGGCTCTCCTAAGAAACTAGAATGGGAGGGCCACTCTTTGATTCATGAGAATCTGAGGAGATGAGAAGAACATGAGTAGCATGATCACTACTCTCTTCGAGAACAGAGTGAACAACTGAAGGCGGAGCCAAGTCGACACTGTTTTCGACCAATGGTTGGTGGGAAGAGAGTCATGCTAAGGAGAGCAGTATGGGGAAGAGATGAATCCAAGGCAATCTCTTTACCAACTAGGAGAGGGTTAGAAGAAAGCCTCTGATAACCAACAGGAAGTTGGGGTTGAGGAGTTGTAAGGTTTTCCAAAACTTTAGAAGATTTATCCATAAGAGGACAAAGGTGAAGAAGATGCTCTCCTTCACATAACCTACAAGGGAATTTAATTTTTCCCTTCTTCTTACCATCGCTAGCCGAGGGTGCAGCATTGACATGATCTCTAGAGGTCGATGGGGATGGTAGATCTAGATTTTGAGACCATACCTCTAAGACTCTGGGAATACCAGGACAATCTCAAAGGAGATGGTCACCCTTACATAGCCTGTAAGGGAATTTTACCTTCCACAAAGGATCGAAAGTTTTTTTTACGAGAAGTGCATTTGGAGCAATAGTTGCATGGTTGGCCTCTCACTTATTTGACTTCTTCTTCTTCTTCTTCTTAGCCTCCTAGTTACTGGATTTCAAACTTTCACCAGGTGAAGTAGAATAGGAGGGTGAAGAAATAGGTGAAGAAGGTGAGAGGTCAACCTTAGAATCAACATGGTGTTGTTCAAGTGAAGGAGATGGCTAGACAAAATTTGGGACACTCAGGACCATCGAGGTCCAAAATAACCAGATGAGTAAACCAATAGTAAACCCAGGAAGGGACAATGTTTCCATATAAGGAGAGTTAGCGTTTCCAAAAGAAGGAAAAGGACCAAGACTCCCATCAGAGAGAAATCTTTGACTACTAAACTCTGGAAATGTTTCCATTGGAATCGACCCTAAATAATCACTAAGGAAGATAACTTTAACCAGGAATATTTCGTGGGCAGTTAATTTTAAGAAACTGAAACAAAACTTTGCCTGTTCATGTTTTAAGAGTCGAGAAAAGGACGAAAGGTGACTACAGTCATTTTCATATTTAACGATCTCGAAAGGACAAGTGCTTGATGATCTTTTAAAATTTAAAGAGTCAGTAAAGACCAAAAATGACTACTCCAGGTACTCAAGGCATAAAATATTACCAAGTAACCGTGAACTGCAGAATACCTCTCGGCAAACCGAAAAGTACAAGTAGACAATATCCCCATATGTTGTGTTTGGTGTATCATGTTTACAAGGCAGCAGACTCGTCTTCTTATGGATAAAGGATTGTAACCTATAGGAATGTCCCTTTATATACACTATGGTATGGGGAGAACAAGTCTATGCTAGTTCTTTCTAATGCAAGATCGTTACAAACGACAATGACTAGGTTTAAAGACGCTGGAACACGTCTCTAGCCTAGAACACTAAATGTGAGCGTTAAGTTTCAATTCTTCCTTAGGTTAATTATATAAACTTTATGGTTTATCTTGAATTAGGTTTCAATATTAAGGCCCTATCATTATCATCTGAAAACTTCTATATGCAACTATATGAGAAAATAAATCTTTGTCTTCAATGAAATTTTACATTAATTGAGGGATAGAGAAAACACAATCAACGCAACAACCAAAGAATGAAATATTTTACTAATACATGTTCTAAATGCGCTTAATCTTCCTTTAACAACAAAAAAAAATTATTTCATTTCTCATGCCTATGATGATGGAATTATAGCTTCTCAATAATGCTACTAATGCAATATTTTGGCTTAAGTAAACTAGAATGATGTTCTTCTTTTCATAAAATGTAAAATGAATGTTTCACATAAAGAACTTTAATAAAAAAATCACAATTCTGAACAAACAAGTATCAATCAAATACAAAGCATGATAAATGAAACTAAAAGCAACTTCTTCCCTTGATTTAACAAACCAAACACATAAATGCTTCAATCGACAAACCAAGCAATGTAATAAATTCTCGAAAAGAGAAAAGTGACACTCAAAATAAGAGAACAAATGAGACTCTTTCACTCATTCAATTGAAAATGAAGCAATGAAGATGTTTCTACTGAAATATGGATTAAATGAAGCATCAAATCAGGAACTTGACACAATGAGTAAACAAACAAATGAACAGTAATTGACCTAGATGCCCTAGGGTCATAGAAACCATACAAAAAACTCAAAAAAACAAGCAATGAAACTTCAAGCCAATCAATTAATCAAACCCGGCAAAAAAGCATCCTAGTCACTTATGGGCGGAAGAAGAGAGTCTGAGGGTCAAGACACACTTTCACTAGCATGGGAGAAACTCTGATTTCCTTAACTCAAAAACCGACACAACTTTTTTACTGAAATTAGCACAGAAAAGGGGTCTGGCATGATTGTCAGGCTAAAGCTAGTGTTGATTAGCGCGGCTGTTTGGTTGAAACTAGTGTTGATTGGGGATCAGTGCGATTGTTTGGATGAAACTACCACTGATCGAGGGATTCAAAGAAAAAATAAAAAAAAATAACTTCACACAGGGCCATAATTAACACATCAGAGGGTGGGCTAGTGTCTGTATGCCTTCAAATAGGTCAATACAGGCCCAGAAGACCATAAATAAACAAACTGGGCACATAAGTAGAAAAAATAGAGTGATGAAAAGGATATATATTTCCCCAGTATGGTTGCCAATTTGTGGTGTAGGAATATCCTCTCTGCGGACAAAGACGATCCATCTAGCCCAAGAGAGCGGGTCTAGCCACAAACAAGGAAATCTAATGTAAATTTACTTAGATTATAATCGAATAAGAGGGCCTACCTCTTATAACACTAATCCACTTGATGGTGATCTTACTTCTTTTCTCTAGTGTTTCTGGGAAAACTAGTGTCTTTTCGATTTGCTAGTCCCACTAAGACGGGTAGCTATCTTAGAAACAAACAATTTAAAGCACTTCAATATTTCCTTTATGTATGATAGATAAGAGAGAAGCAAAGAGGACCAACCTGTATCTTCCGCTTGGCTCCTTGCTTGTTTCATCTCTCCCTTGATAGAACTTTCCACTCTTCTCCTGCTTGTCCTGCTTTAGAGAATACCTGTAGAGGCAAAGTAACAAAACACCATCAAAGCATCTCAATCTACGATATCATAAACAATGCAGAATCAGAAATACATTAACCATACAATTGCATCTACAAATAAGAAGATTCACAAACACACGACTATATGGATGAAAACTCAAAGAGCTTTATTGATAGTATAAATAGAAGAGAGGATTACAACCCAGTTGTCTGATCCAGCATCATCCTCCCAGCATGAAAGCCCTCTTCACCTCATGAAAAGCAATATCACC
>APFE030364659.1:117448-139095 GCA_000404065.3 Pinus taeda
GATGGTTTATCTAATAGTGATGAAGATGAAACTGAACAAGATTATAGACTTCTCATGGCCTATGACAATGATGATTTTTTGGATGCATTAGAAGAGGAATATTTTCTTGAAGAAATCACTAAACTCAAAATCTATTTAGAAGAAAAGAATATGATCATAGATACTTTGACACACAATTTTGTTGAAAGAGAAAAACACAATGAAAATCTAGAATGTGAAATTGTGGGTCTAAGAAAATATCTTGAGAAGACAAAATCTCTCAATCTTAGATTTGCGAAAGGATCAGAAACTTTAAATGAAATTATCGAAGTTCAGTGTTTTCCTCTGATAAAGATAGGTCTTGGATATACTAAAGAATCATCTCAATCACAAAAGCCATCAACCTCCACCAGAAGCTATCTTGATGCAGCAAAGACAGTGAACAGTATGTCAATCATCAACAAAGGCCTAAAACTACTCATCAGGTAAATCATACTCAATTTACTCCAAGGATGAATATTATTAGAAGTCGCAACCAATAGTTAAATAATGACAAAATATTCTATGATCGCAAAAACTTCTTTCATGGGCAATGTTTTTCATGTCATAACTTTGGATGCAAGGCTACTCAATGTGTTGCTTACAAAACTATCATGAATAGAAAAGCACGAAATCAAAGAAGTGCAATAGGAATCAAGAAAAGTTCCTATAATAACTTTTCTCCTCTTGAAAATGAAATAGAACACTCAATTTGTAACAACTTTGGTCATGAAGAATGTGAATGCAGGAGAAAATTTCGGCCAACACTTCAAAAGGAGCAAATGTCATTAAATCCCAAGATATGGAGAAGGAAGGAATCTCAATCAAAAATATGTGGTATAGCTTTATATGCAGAAGGACAAGAAAATTAGTGTTACATTGACAGTGGATGCTCCAAACACATGACAGGTGATAAAGAGAAACTTCATTCATATCATGCTTTAGAAAAGGAAAAGAATGTCTCATTTGGAAATGACACCCTAGCTGTCATTAAAGGTAAACGTTATGTTTTCTTGAAAGAAAATGTTAAAGTGGAAATGGCATGTATGTAGATGGTTTAAATCATAACCTGTTGAGTGTCAATCAAATGTGTGATCAAGAAAATGAAGTGGTGTTTTGATCAAATGGATGTATCGTTCGTGAACTTGGTATAGGAAAGACTGTGATCAAAGGTACAAGAACTCAAAACAACTTATACATACTCAAAGGAGGACAACAACAATGATATCTAAGAAAAATAGATGAAAACTAGTTGTGGCATAGAAGATTGGGACATCTAAGCTTTTCTCAAATAAGAAAAGCATGCAAGCTCAAGGCAGTTCATGATCTTCCAGATATTAGCATCCTAGAAAATACCATATGCAAACCATGTCAAATCGGTAAGAAAACTAGAGTTCACTGCATTGAAAAGGAAGGGTCAGCAAGTAAGCCTCTTGAACTCATCCACACTGATTTATGTGGACCAACAAGGAAAAAGTCAACTCGTGGAGAAGAATACTTTATTTTGTTTATTGATGATTTTTCCATGATATGTTGGATAGGTCTTCTAAAGAATAAAGATGAAGCTTTTGAAAAGTTTAAAGCCTTCAAAGCTTTAGTTGAAAATGAATCAGATCAAAAAATCAAATGTCTCAGATCTGATCGAGGGGGAGAATTCATATCAGATGAATTCTTTGACTTTCGTGAACAACATGGAATAAAAAGGAAATTCTCCACCGCAAGGACTCCTCAGCAAAATGGTGTGGTAGAAAGGATGAATAGAACAGTTCAACAAATGGCTCGAGCTATGATAGATGAATCTGGAACTCCTGCAACCTTCTGGGGAGAAGCTATAGTTTTTGCCGTGACTATTCTCAACAAAGCAAATTTTCAGGTAAATAGAAATCAAAATCCACATGAACTTTGGTATCGTAAGCCTCCTACTATAAAATGCTTTAGAGTTTTTGGAAGTAAATGTTTTATCAAAAATATTGATGAACTTGGTAAGTTTGAACCTAGAGCAGACGAAGGTATTCTTCTTGGTTATTCTTCCAGAAGTAAAGGATACAAATGTTCTAATGAAAGACTTCGGAAAATTGTTGAAAGCATTGATGTTGTAGTTAATGAAGCATGCAGAAATCTAAAACAGATGAAATCAACAAAGGAATATGACAATGAGGAAGATGGGGATTTGTTTCCCGCATCAAATCAAAATGATATTGAAGAAGAAACCAATGAAGCACCATAAGAAGATACAACAAATAGGGAAAAGACTCTATCCAGGTATGTTCAGAATAATCATCCACAATCTCAAATTCTAGGAGAAAACGGGGCTGGTATACAAACAAGAAGAAATCTTATAGGGACCTCAAGCTATCTAGCATTATTATCCTCTATTGAACCTCAAAACGTAAATGAAGCCTACAAAGATGAATGTCGGGTCAAGGCCATGGATGAGAACTTGAGCAAATTGAAAATAATGATACTTGGGAATTAGTTCCTAGACCTCATGATAAAAATATTATAGGAACAACATGGATATTTAAGAACAGGCTTAATGAAAATGGAGAAGTTATTAGAAACAAGACCAGACTTGTTTGTAAAGGGTATGCTCAACAAGAAGGTATAGATTTTGAAGAAACTTTTGCACCTATTTCCAGACTTGAAGTCATAAGGATGTTTCTTACTCTTTCTAGTTTTCGAAAATTCAAAGTATATCAAATGGATGTAAAATCAGCTTTTCTTAATAGAGATTTAGAATAAGAAGTTTATATTGAACATCCATAAGGATTCATTCTTGGAAATGATGCAAAATTCATATGCAAACTCAAAAAGGCTCTCTACGGTCTGAAACGGGCTCTAAGGGCTTGGTATTACCACCTTGACAAATATCTACAACAACAAGGCTTTACAAAAGGCTCTGTAGATAGCAATTTATACACAAAGATTTAAAATGATAAATTGCTAATTATTGTTGTTTATGTTGATGATATCATTTTTGGTAGCAATGAAGAATCCATGAGTCATAATTTTGCTTCAATAATGCAGCAAGAATTTGAAATGTCCTTACTTGGTGAACTTACTTATTTTTCTTGGTCTACAAGTTAAGCAAACAAAGGATGGTATCTTTCTTTCACAAACCAAATATCTCAAGAAAATCTTGAAAAAGTACGGAATGGAAGATTCTAAACCAGTGTGTACTCCAATGGTAATAAGATGCAGTCTCAACTCTAATGATGAATCACCAGCAGTAAACCAACCAACTTACAGATCTATGATTGGATGTCTACTTTATCTAACATGTACCAAACGTGACATCATCCATGCGGTAGGAATTGTTGGAAGGTTCTAAGCAAATCCAAAGTAATCACATCTCCATGCAATCAAAATAATTTTCAGATATCTTCAAGGAACTCAGGACTTTGGACTATGGTATCCTAAAGATACATACCTTACTCTTCATGCATATATAGATGCAGATTGGATAGGAAGTGTTGATGATTGAAAGAGCACTAGCGGAGGTGCATTCTATATGGGTTCTCGATTAGTGTCTTGGTTCAGCAAGAAACAAAGTTTGATTGCTTTATCTACAGCTGAAGCAGAATATGTGGTTGTTGCATCTTGCTGCACACAACTACTTTGGATGATGCAAAATTTGCAAGACATTCAGATCACGTGTTATAGGAAGGTTATTATACGTGGGTTTCATGAAGTATAGTCGTGTATACACGTGGGTTTCTGTGGTTGAAGGAGCATATATGTTTTTCTGACAGGAAAACATTGGGTCAAACTCTAATATGGGTGCTCTGTCTGATGTTGATGATTACAGTCTGACGATATGCTTTTTTCATTGATTTTTATCTAACTGACAAAGATGGCTTGATCAATGACTTTTTAACAATGCACGGGTAGCATAGGTTCAGGGGGATCATTAGCCTTCACAAGCATTCTGCATTGTCGGCATTATGGTTGTTGAGTCCAGCTATGGCTTCAGATATATATACCATTTTTTGTTTAAGTCGTGTAAAGGTCTAGGGTGTGATATGACTTCTCATATATTTGAATGAGTCCTATTGGACAAATGATGTAATTTGTATCCCCACTTTGCATGGGATGGATGATGTAATATTTATTGTATTCCTGTCATGTATAAGAAAATAGTATATCCCCACTTGGTTGGGTGGATGAGTCAAATGCGGTGTATTCCCACTTGGTTGGGTGGATAAGTCAAATGTGGTGTATCCCCACTTGGTTGGGTGATTGATGTATGTATGATTCATTGGTCATAAAGAGGTCATACTCACTTAGTTGAGTTATAGATTCATGTTATTCTTTTGAATCAGATCTCTGTAGACTCAACATGTACTCATAGGGAGCATGGACATCATAATGTATATCAAAGGAGGAAAATTGCTTGGTCCACCTTTTGCCCTTGATGTCAAAGGGGTAGAGTATTGTGGTGTTCCATGTTATCTCTAGCAGTTTCTACAACTTGCAATAATCAACACCTTCATGGTTTCCATCAAGTCTAAAGGGGGATATTGTTAGCATTATGATACAAGTGTTGTTCTTGATGGCAACTCACTCACAGGTCAATTCAGTTTTGGTAAAAGGAAACTCACGGTACAACAGGTACATTCAGAGGTAACAAGGTAGTGGTACAGAAGAATAGGAAGATGGAACTAAGATCTATTGGTCGGAATAAGAAGGTAAAGAAAAAGGTTGATGTAAAGTAGTTTAAGAAGTATATGCAGGTCCACTTATTCAAAATAACATATACACGCTGGTCCACAGAATAAAAAGAGTGTATACATATACACGCACTCCCAGAGGAGGAAAAGCGTGTACATGTTGCAAAACCAAGGTTTTAGTCTGAGGTATTTGGTCCAAGGTTTTGATCCAAGGTATTTGGTCCAAAGTATTTGGTCTGAGGTATTGACCCTAGGTATTTCATCCAAGGTATTGATCCTAAGTAATTTTGGTGTGAAATATTGATAAAGGATCTAAGTATATAAGGAGGAGAAGACAAAATGGCTAAGTGCACATGGAATGAATATCTTATGAAGTGTTAGATAAAAAGAAAATGTCCAAGGGCAAAAATGTGTATGTGTGTGTGTGTGTGTGTGTGTGTGTGTGTGTGTGTGTGTGTGTGTGTGTGTGTGTGTGTGTGTGTGTGTGTGTGTGTGTGTGTGTGTGTGTGTGTGTGCAAGTGTGTGTGTGTGTGTGTGCAAGTGTATGGGTTTATAAGGATTACTTCCATCTAAAGTATATTTTATGTTGTAGGGGCTATGTTTGTGATTTGATCTGAAATACTTTGTGCACCTTGAATTCAATATTGGATCAGGATCATGAGATCTGAAATGACTTATTTATTGAATGATCTAATATTGGTTGGGCTAGATATGATTATGTACACCTGTTTTATTCTTTAAATATCGTGATCTGGGTTTGTCTGAAGTCCGTAAATGCAGTGAAGTTATCAAGTAAGTATTTGCAGATCTGTACGTTGGTTCGCTTTGGTGAAGGTGTGTATACACGCTGGTTCAGCTCTTCCAAGTAGCGTACTCAAAAGAAAAGCTTGATGTTCAAGGATGACTGATCTATCAGATCATTATTTTTGTTTTATCGTTGTCTGTTAATGAAGTCTTCTTAGATCTGAATGTAAAACTGAATGAATAAGGAGTTTGATATATTATTGATTGATTGTATAAGTGAGAAGGGTGATCTTTGTTGCTACCTATGTAAAGATCTGTAAATAGACAATATATGGTCAGTATATTGTCAGTTGGTACATACTTGATTTAGAAGTTTAATGTTTCAATAGTTTTGAAGGTATACACAGGTTTGATTACATGAAGTAGCATATACACGCAGTTTGGGTTCAGTAAAGTAGCGTGTACATTATGATGAATAATTTTTTAGGTTGCAGCTGATTCTAGGGTCCAGCACAATGTTCTGGTGACAGTGATCTGATTGTTTAGATTAACTAATTGTTGGTTGATGCAATTTGAGTTTCAAAGTTTCTTATGGGTCCAGTATGAAAATTTGATGAAACAAGGCCTTCATGTGTATTGTTGTGTACCAGGAGCATCCAGTCTGAAAATTTATGAAACGTGGTCCCTAGAGGAAGAGAGAAGGTTGTAGCCTTCTATAGGTCGGCACCTACGTACTATAAATCACATTGGCTAGTACAAGAGCTAGGGGGTTGAAGCTCCCTTCCAGTAGAAGCTGGAAAATGAGAGAAAGTTGTAGCCTTCTGCAGGTGGGTTCCTGCGTACTGGTATATGTCTGCACCAGTACAAGATTGTAAGCAGATTTTCTTATTATTAAAAGAAGACAGAGAGGACAGCAACAAGTGGTTTTCACACACACTAGGTTTCCACCTTAAAGCTTGGTGTTCATGTGTGTTGCTTATGTGTGATGCTTTATTCTATTTTACTGCACTGTTTAATGAGTTATTGATGTACTGGTTAAAGATCAACACATGATAAATTATCTAAATCACAAGTTCTCTGGGTATACGCTAGTTTCTCTAATCACAGTTGTGTGTACATGCTAGTTCACTTCACAGAAGTAGCATTGTTGGCTTGAGGGGGCCTAACCAAAGTTTGAAGTTAATTAGCTAAACAAATCCCTGTACTACTAGCCCTTTCAGCAACATCCCGTGGAGCGCGGACTAAGGTCTCACTCGAAGCAGTATGTGGGGATGCTGGAACCAAGTTTCCGCACCCATGAGATGTCTGAGCGGTCGGTTTAGTACAACTATGAATACCTTCACGCAGGTCACTTCACACACTATCCTGACCTACAAGGCCTTCGCGATCTATTATAATCACCTTCGCGCAACCCTAACTGGGGGCTGAGGTGATTTCACACTGCCCTAGCAACGATATGTGCTACTTCCCCAAGTTACACCATGTATCTTACATATCTTCTTATAACAATTAGTTATCTTTGCATAAACAAATACTTTATCTTATATTCACTTTATCAACACATTCATATAAGTTTGCGCATCATATAGATAATAAAAATGCAATTTATGTCTAATACATTCAATGCACAAAACAGGAAAAAGATACACAGAAATGATGTAAAACTTATCTTTATTACTTCTCCGAAGGTTACAGACTTGACCCACCCTACGTACTTAGCTACAGGGGTCTGTGCACTCAGTGGCGGACTACTAGGCCTCTTCGCACTTAGCTGCAGAGCCTTCTCCTACTCTACGACTCAAAGACTTGACTCTACCCTTAGATAAGACTCAATTCTCCATCTATTACTTCCACTTCTCTTACTTCCATTATTTACAACCTAGAGCATTGCTCTATTTATACAATCCCATGGTCCACAGACCATGGTTAGATTTCTAATGCCATCATTACATTACAAAAATTAGGGCGGACAACCCTATGATTCATTTACAATCTTTGCACTCCGCGCCCACAAAACACGGAGTCTTTACATCGGATTTGGTCAAAAATCTGGGATTTAAGCCCCAAAACTTGCCTTGGGGGATCCTGCGCCCAACAAGCCCCCAATACAAACATCATGACTTGCCCTCGAGTCACTCTGCCGATGTGGAGACCTTCGTGCGGAGACCTCCCAACTCTGCCAGGATGGTGCAAGATCAGCAGTGCACTGAGCAATTGCCTATTGTATCTTCTAGATGTGTTGTTCAGAGACTTTTGAACTGCTCCCCTATATCTGTTCCTGCACTCCCTGCATCTGTTTATAGTCCTGCACCTCCTTTCAGCTACCTGGAGCGCTAAGACTTAGCTTCGATGGGCTAGTTAGATAGCCTGGCCACCCAGGTATGGCTTCAACTGACTTCCAATTACTTTTCCTGGAAGGAGTGCTCCATTTAACTTTACCAACTGCATTGTGCCTCTGTCTGTGACCTCTTTAATAACATACAGTCCCAGCGAATGCATTCTAAATTTTTCTAGGAATTTATCAAACTTACTATCATACAGTAACACCAAATTGTTCACCTTGAAGGTGCACAACTTAATATGTCGATCATGCCAGGACTTTTCGCGCTGCTTTTTTTCCTATTGGTGAAATCCAACCAGAAATCGTTCTTCCTCGAGTTCCTCCAACTACACGAGTCTTTCCTCTAGGGCTCCGTGATCCATCATACCTGTGAGCATAGCTATGCGCAAACTAGGCATGATGTATTCCATTGGAATTACATAGTTTGCTCCATATACTAGCCTAGAAGGCATCTGTTCCATCAGTTTCTTGCACATCACCCTATAAGCCCATAAAACTAATGGTACATGCAATCACTTCACTGCGCATTATATACCTTGTTCACTGCTCTGCACAGCTCGTTAAATGCTTCTGCATGGATAGACTTGCATGTGCTCGTTCTCTCCACACCCTACAATTCCAACTTGAGGAACCATTCAAGCATTTTCCCCCCCAACACATGTTTATTGACCATATTTCCCAACGTGAAGCTCATGTGCATCTACGTAGGTTGTTTACCATATTCATGTGCCCACCTGGACAGATGTGTGCACGGACCATTCCGTCCATTGTATTTATCTGCCAATCACACTATAGGTTTCCCAAACTGTGTGCGCATCATCCTCCTACATGCACGCTAGTATTCAAAGCTTCCTTTGTGCATAAGCCACAACCTTGCAGTCGTAGTGCGCAGTACCCAATTCAAGGCCTAGAAACTTTGCTTTTCAGGCACCTCCCTTTCAAAATTATCTAGGAAAGTATCTACCTCACTTAACCCATCATAAGTAGGCATATCCCTCACTTCTATTAATACAGAACACAGTGATCTTGTCATCATATTACAGTTCAGTGTGGTTACCTCATGTAATCGGTTCTGCCATCATTCTATCTCCTCGTCTGAATCTAAAGTATAGGAGCTTCCACGCTCCCATGAGATCCATCAGTCCACGGTGGGATTTACCCAATCTTACTCTCACGCGATTATTTTGTAGATGCAATCCAAATCATCGTCACTTTCATATTCACACACCAGCTTTGTACAGTGCGATCCTTCCATAGGGTCCAAGGGTATAACTACGCATAGAGACTTCTTCTCAAAAATCATCTTTCAATTCTTCATATTAATCACCCTATTCATGTTAGTGGCCCAATCAATTCCTAAGAGCGCAGGGTAGGGATTGTTTTCATCAACAATCTCTATCACTTCAAAGTCTGCTAGCACGCTCTCTCCCTCAATATCCACAGTGATTCCCTACAATCATCCCATGGGTATTATCTTCTATTGGTTCGACATTTGTAGTTGAATAGGAGACCATTGTGGCATAAGCCTCCCCATGCACTCCCATGTCTACTTTGGTAGAACGTTTGCATCTGATCCTAAGTCCAGAATTACTTGATCCATCTCATATTCTCTAATCTGCGTGGTTAGCCTAATTTCTCTTCCTGTGCTAGTCTTGTGTTTTCCAATCTTCTGGACTACGCGCGTTTCTCCTAGTGTGGTCCCAGCACATCTGTTAATGAGTTCCTGCAATCATTTTACAGCCTTACTGTCACGCAGTAGCTTCATACATGTTTCTAGGAACATCGTAAGCATAGATGAGTCCATTTCTGGATCTGGTCTATCTTTGCTTTTTGAAGTGGAGGCATTAGCGAATCTCTTGTTACACTTCCGGCCTCAACGGAATCAGTCCTCCTCCCACCAGGTAATTTTAAAACAAAGGGCAGTGATTCTTATCATGACCCTGACCCTTTCATTTTACGCACCACGTCTCTTCGCGCACTTCTGGTCGGGCTGTCATGTCCTGTTTCAGACTCTACATCTCAAGGCATAAGCTTTTCAACTGTGAGTGGATCTACTAAACTCCCAAAAAGGGATCCTGCATCGGGCTTTCATGAAACCTCATCACAATCTCCAAGGCCTCTACCTAATTCGTTAACCTCTGTTGCGACAACGCATTCCTCAGATGCGGCATTAGTGATGCTACAAACCATTCGCATTGTTGTCCATCCGTCAAAGTCATATTAGCTTCGTAAATCGTACACTTCAATCTCTCATCCAGCTCCCAAGGAGTCTCACTTGGTAGCATTGTGATCTCTTTCAATCCAATGGTTGACTATGCTTCTAACTTCAGCCTACTAAATTCTCTGTTTAGAGAAATTTGGATATCCGCGATTCTCGCATTTGGATTGTCATTAGAATGCTTAATATACTAGGTCATCGCGCAATCCTGTAGAGCACTGACCATCGTTGCTTTATTTACATTATCAACTGTAACTCCATGTGCTTCCCATACGGCTCTTATGATGAACCAAAACTAGTCCATATCTTCATTTCCTACTCCCTTGAACACAGCCAATTTTATCGTGCTTTCCATATTGACTCGCAGTGGTGGCGGAGGTGGTACGGGTGAAGATGGAGGTGAAGGGGGTGAAACTGGTGGCAGTGTGGGTGGGGGTGGTATGCATGGAATCCTTTGCCTTATCAAATGGATCACACTTCATGGCGAGACCTTTTCGAGCTCTTCCTCGTCCCCTCGCAGAGATGAAATCAAAGGGTTATTCTCTAGTCCCTTGCCTCCTTCGTTTCTATAGGTTTTTCCACTTCACGTAGCTCCAGACATCAAGGTAATTACATAACCCTCTTTTCACAAAATAGCATTTTAATCCAAGTATTCAGAGACTTTACGTACTTACCTTGTGGTCCTTTGAGAAAGCGTCGCTCTACCTCGCTATAGCTGACTAAAGTATCTACCATGAACTCAGTAATGAATCCTCCTATAATTCGATCGAGCCAGTGATCAACAGTGTGTGTGATATTATCCTCTGATGCTTCCAATATGTGCACCAACTCTGGGGTCCACACAATAGGATTTTCAAGTTTCCACCTCCCTTGGCTATCTGCTAGCTTCGCAATCCATTCGTACAGCTCAGTAGGGAAAGATGCAAAAAATATTTCGTGGATCTTTTTTTACATGTAGCAATCTTACCACTCTTCTTTTGTCAGTCGTGGATTCCTCTTCTCCTACGTCGTGAACTCATGAATTCTTATGTTCAACAAACCTTTAATTTCCTTCTTAGTTGGATTCCAATGATACGACATTAGACATCTCTATGCATATTCCGGTCCTGGCAACGGAACCATTTGTTGGCTTGAGGGAAACTGACTCAGTTTCAGAGTTAATTATCCAAAAAAATCCCTATACTACTGGCCCTTTCGGAAAAAACCCGCAGAGCGCAGACTGAGATCTCACCCGAAGCAGTATGGAGGGATGCTAGAACCAAGTTTCTACACCCTTGAGATGTTTGAGGGGTCAGTTTAGTCCAACTGTGAATACCTTTGCGGAGGTCACTTCGCGCACTATCCTGATCTATGATGCCTTCGTGATCTGTTATAAACACCTTCGTGCAACCCTAACTAGGGGCTGAGGTGATTTCATGCTAGCCTAGAAGCGATCTGCGCTACTTCCCCAAGTTACACCACATATCTTACTTATATTCTTATAAAATTTAGTTATGTTCACGTAAACATATAATTTATCTTATATTCACTTTATCAACACATTCACATAATTTTTCACATCATATAGACAATAGAAATGCAATTTATATCCGATACTTATCCCTTAGTCCCGAAAAATGTGAGTTCTTGATGACTGCATGGACAATTCTAGGTCACTCAATATCCCAAGAAGGACTGCAGGTAGACCCAAATAAGATAGCCATCATAAAAAGGGTCTTGAATCCACAGAATCAGAGGGATGTCAGAAGATTTTTAGGTTTAGCTAGATACTATAGGAGATTTATAAAAGATTTCAGAAAGTTAGCTTCTCCCTTATTTGGTTATTGACCAAATAATCCAAATTTTTATGGTCAGAAAGCTGCCAAGAAGCCCTGGACACCCTAAAGGACAAGTTGACTACTGCACCTATTCTTCGAGGCCCAAATTAGGCTCTTCCTTTTCATATTCATATTGATGCCTCTCACAAACGATACGAGCATCTCTAGCTCAGATAGATGACAAGCTACCTTATGTCATTTACTTCATTAGTAAGAATCTATCCAAAGCCAAGTTAAACTACATAGTAACTGAAAAAGAGCTCCTATCGTTGTGCATTCATTGAATAAATTTAGACATTAAATTATTGGTTACCATACATTTGTACATACCAACCATGTTGCAATTAAATACTTTATGAACAAACCTAATGTAAATGCCCGAATTATTATATGGTTACTTTTATTGCAACAATTTGATTTGACTATTATTGATGAGCCCGACAAGGAGAATGTAGTTGCATATTTTTTATCCAGATTTAATTTTCCTGCAGGGAAGGAATGGCTGATGAGAAGCTACTAGATGAACATTTATTCTCCATTTCAGTTCTCTCTCCATGGTTTGCTGGCATAGCAAACTACTTGGTATCGACACAGTTCCCTCCAATTTTTTCCTCCAAGAAAAAGAGCAAAATCAAAAGAAAAAGTGCCCCATTCACTTGGATTGGGGGCAATCTCTTCAAGCTAGGTCCAGATCAAATTCTGAGAAGATGTGTCAGGGAGGAGGAAGTCTTCGACATCCTTCTGGCTTGTCAAGATGGGCCTTGTGGAGGTCACTTTACAGCCAAAAGAACAACATTCAAGGTACTACAAGCTGGTTTTTACTGGCCCACTCTTCGCCAAGATGTAAGGAGGTATACTACCAAGTGTAATCGGTGCCAAAGGATGTGGAAACCTACCCCAAGGGATGAAATGCCTCTGCAACCTCAAGTGACTTTCGAGCCATTTGACAATTGGAGTTTGGATTTCATTGGGCCCATTAACCCTCCATCTAGATTGAAGCAATATGTCATTGTGTGCACTGACTACTTAACAAAATGGGCTGAAGCCAAAGCCATCAAAGTAGCAACAGAAGAAATAGTGGTTGAATTCTTAAGGGAGAATGTGTTTTATAAGTTTGTGTACCCTAGAGAGTTGGTCACTAATCAAGTCAGTCAATTTACATCTCACATGATTGAAAATATGTTAAGCCAATAGAAGATCAAGAACATAAAATACACCCCTTATCACCCATAAGCTAATGGGCAAGTGGAAGTAACCAATTGATTGTTGGAAGGCATTCTGACCAACATGATTAGCAGCAGCAAAAAGGATTGGGTAGACAGATTAGTTGAGGCCACCTGGGCCTAAAATACCACCTAGAATATCACCACTGGCTTCACTCCTTATGAGATGGTGTATGGGAAGAAATCCATGTTGTCCATTGAATTTGAATACACTACTTTAAGGATCAACACAACTGGATCTAGATATCATAAGGGCACAATAGGAAATATTGCTCCAGCTGAATGGGTTAGATGAATTTAGGATGCAGGCCCTCCTGCACACAGAAGTGACTCAAGTACAATGGAAAATATGGCATGACAAGAATATAAAAGACAAACTATTCCAAGAAGGCAATTGGGCATTGTTGTATGATTCCCGGTACAAAGATTTCAAAGGCAAGTTAAGGACTAGATGGTTAGGGCCCTATGTAATAGAAAAGTGTCATGATAATGGTGTTGTTCAAATAAGAACCATTGATACATAGACTATCCCCTTGCTTGATAATTGGTATAGATTAAAAATATACAAAAATCCCTTATCAAATAAATAATTCATCAATAGAATCAGCAAGATAGTGATGGTGGTGGAGGAAGTCTCAGCATCCACCCCACCAAGTCCTTGAAAAAAGAAAGACTTAGGTGAAAACCTCCATGAGGAACCTGAGTACAACTTTTGGGTTGAAAACCTCTTGAGGTTTCACAAGAGTGTTCAAAAAAAATATATATATATATATATACCTCTTTTGAGGAACCTAGGCCAGGAAACTAGGATGAAAACCTCCTTGGAGGCAGACTAGTTGTTTTTCAAAGAAAAAAAAAATATACAAAAATGACAATTTTGTTTTTCAGGTCTGCAAGAGGAAGATAAAAAAAATATATAGAGGACATCAAGCCCTACAAAAACTATGTTTTACTTCACCCATCTCATATCCTCCATTATCCCCCTAGTATTCTATCTATACTCCACTCCAGATCATTTCAAGCAATTCTATGTTTTCTATAGGATTCCCTGTAATACAACAGGAGTTTCCTGTAGGATTACAGGAGGTGTTGAAAACTAGAGGAAGAGAATTCCAATGGAAATATGGTGACCCAAGCCTGTGTTTGAATGTAAAAAAAAAATCATTTACCTCACCACACCTCAGCCAATACCTTTCATAACCATGTCACCCATGCATCCATCAAAGAAATCAAGTTCAAAGAAAAAAAAATTATAAAAAAAAAGGAAATAGGAGGCATACAAAAAGCAGCATCCCTCACCTTCCATTCCATAACCCCATCTTCCACTCATTTCAACACCCCTTCTACTTCAAATCTAAGGAAAATTGTGAGAGTTTAAGGAAAAGACAGCTATGTGACATCCTGTAGGAAATCTTGTAGCAACATATCCCACAAAAGAGACCACAAAAAATGCAGCCATCTTCAGCACAGGGACTACAAGGATGAGAAAGCTTCTCCAGAGCTCAACAGCAGTAGGAAGATCAACAGCAACAAGGTCCAGCACATGTACATCATCAAAGGAACAAGTCATCAGAAGAGGAAATATACAGTTGAAAATGTGTAGCTCGAAAAGAAGAGTAAATTGGCACCACTCTATAGCATGCATCATCAATGAAGCAAAGGACCCACAGGTATGTCATCTTACCAATAATCCCTCATAAGTACGATATGATTAAACTGTAGGAATGATGCGGGAGTTGATTTTATAAAAGAAGTTGTTCAGTTAACTTGGCCACCCTCGGTCATATAACGAGAAGAAAAGGGTTATTCCACTACACACATGGCAAGGTCAAATCAAAGTAAAAAGGGAAATGAATCCAAAAATGGTTAAGTTACAGAGAATAAGAGTGGGAGATGATTACGAAGCAAGGTGATATGATGAACTGGTAATGGGACCAACGGTCCAAACGAAGGTACTCATACTTAGCCAGCCAACACATCACCCAACACAATCATCCATAAATAGAAATAAACATCGAATCCCATACGAAGAAGGAAGAGGCAACTTCGAGGAGTCATCAAAAGAAGAGGTTACTCTTAGAATTATTGAAATAGCACCTATAGGAAACAGTCAGCAACTACAGCAAGCAAGAAACCTATAGGATACAAGGAGATTAAAATACAGAGCTATTAGTGGGCACTAAAGGAAATCGAGTCAATGGTTATCATCACCAAAACATAGAAAAGGGAGGTGGGTGCGATACCTTCTATTTTTTTCATTTAAAAATAAGAAATCCCCAATTCGATTAAGAATTTTCAGTGCATATAAGGATAGAAATATTTCTTTGAAGGTTAATAAAGGTTAAACTCCAAAATTTCCTCACCTACTAGAATTCTTGAACTCTATCCACCCAAACCTCAAGAATTACCAAGGAAATATGACAGGAGGTTTCAATAAAAGAGAACCCACCAACACAGCAAGAATCCAGCAGCATCCTCCTATGGTAAAAATTTTTAAAAGGCATCAATGGATGGGGTACTTTGAGAAGATGAGAGGATACGATGATGATGTGGCTAGATAATTGGCCATGCCACTCATACCCCTCACTAGAGCCAGTGCCACTGTTGTAGTGCAGGGTTTGTCAGTAGCAATTACCAATGAGGTTATAAGAAATGTAGTTACACTCCCCCTAGGGTTGCAATGGAAGAAAGAAGACAAGACTAACATTACTCTTACAAAGAAAGGTTTTTTCTTGGAGGGAGAAGAACCAATGGAAGATAAGAATGGGGTTATAAGGGAAAGCATTCCATACCCTTGGAATCAAGTCAGTTACCACATCATCAAATATATTTCATGTGAAGGTAGATAAAATGTAGTGTATGGATACCACTTCAGACTCCTCCAAGAACTAAGATTTGGATAGAACACACCTCTTCATAATAGGCTTAGCATACCTTATTTTCTCTTACAATCAATGATAGATATGAGCATCAAGGTACTGGAACAGAAACATCAGTAGCTAGCCCACCATGGGTTGATCAAACTCCTTCTGGAATATTCCCTAAACAACTGAAGGATCCCCATTACATGGTCAACATTTACAGACGTACAGGAAGAAGGTGAAATTTGAGCAATTGAGTATGACAGAAGCCCTACTTCTAGTAAGGTAGAAGAAGAAACAGAGAAGGAAAATAAAGAAGAAAAAGAAGAGGAAAATGAAGAATAAACATAGGAGAAAACAAAATAAGAAACGGATGAGAGAAATGAAGAAACAAAAGATGACAAAGAGGAAGAATCAAAGAATGGAAAAGAAGACAAAGAGGATGGAGAAGAAGATGAAAAAGAGGATGAAGTACATAAGGATGAACACAATTTTGAAACATAGGGTAGGGAAGAAGAAGAATCACCAAGAGTGTCTCCAGATCCTACAGAGAAAGAGGAAGCAGCTTCTCTAACTGCCCTAAGTACACCTGTCAAATCAAAGGGAAAGAGGCAAAGGCAAACTCCTCTTTACATCAGGACAAGGAAGAGCACCAAGATTAGTTAAGGGAGACCTGAAACCCCTACCAAAACTCCAATTGTCATAGAGGACTCACCAAAACAACAAGGGAAAGCAGTCCCTATAGGGAACAAGGAAGAGGAAGGAACATCAAAACAAGCCTATACCAAGCCTCCAATCACCTATGTTGGGAGGCATGTCACTAGGTCAACCTCAACAAGAGTAAAATGTCTCCTACAGGAAAAACAGTTAGACCTAGAGGAAGCAGAGACAATATTATAGGAAACCCTGTGAAACCTACAGGAAACACAGAAAAGAGACGAGGAAGGAATTACTCAAGAAAAAATAGAGGAAGAGGCCCAGGAACTAAAGGAACCTAGCCCACGGCCAAACCTTGGCTCCTACTACAGATTCATTGAAGGAGGTGGGGTGATACCACAAAAATTTTCCATTCCTCTATTCTTTGAACTTGAAAAAGAGAGGGAAAGAACATATATGTGGATGCAAATTGCCAAATCAAAAGGGGTAGAGGATGTAGACCACATGGAAGAAAAAATGCAAGAAATGGGAAGATAACTAAGTAGCATAAGAGATAGGGAAACAATAATGAAATCTCAGTTAGAGGCTGAGAACACATGGCTAACAAGAAAGGGAAGGCCAATTGGAAACTATGGCCAGTTTATCCATGGAGGAAATCCAATGCAAGATGCCAGCAAAGTCATATGCCTTATACCTCAATGAAAAATGGCTACAATTCCAGATAAAGACCCTAGCACAAAGAGGAACTATGCCTTTCCAAGATAGAGAAAATCACCCTGGAAGACAGAGCAAAGATATATGAGTTATACCTACACAATTTAGCTTTGACATATTTAAATTTGTGGGACCCAAATTCAAAGCTATCGGACTTACAATTAATGACCTTGGCATCTTGGATGATTCATGAGGAGGCCAGAACTACAATAATGAAAAAGGTATTGGCAAAAGAAGAAGCAGAACCCCTTATGATCGAAGTAGAATAGTCTAAAGCAATCGCTGTCATTAGCACTCACAACCTCATTGAAAATGATCCCAAGCTTGCACCAAGATACCTTGTTGTACAAGAACAGACAGTCACTCATTTTGAATACATGCTAAGATTGCTAGGAGATGACAGCTTGAAAGCCTGCTCAAGGAGATGGAGCACCTTACCCTACAGCCTAAAAATCAGAGAATATCATTCTCTTGACAGAATGAGAGATGCACTAAATAGAACCCCAATGTATAAGGAATCACTACAAAGACTCAAAGTCAATTGGATTGGCTTGAAGCTTAGTCCACCATTAATTTTAGGTATGTTGGAAGGAAGAAAAGAAGAAGAAGAAGAAATAAAGCACTGGGAGGAGATAGAGAATAATGGAGGGTTTTATTCACAAGAGGAGACTACAGCAAAAGCATGGAATGTCAGGGAGGCCACCAAAGCAATGAAGGACATGGACATAGATTGAATTTCATAGAGGATGAGCAACACTTTCAGTAGGGGTTGATGATGAGGCTCATCAATGGGTAAAATATATGGACCTTAATACACCTCTAGCCTACTAAAATCAACTCTTATCATAATTCTTTACATGTTTTAATTATCTTTTTCTTAAGGAGATGAGTAAAAGTAAGATGTCATGTCTGGTGGTCTAATGTGCATTGATTGCAGGTTTTGGGAGCAAATTGTGGCTAATTAGGGTGCAGGAACTCAAATGAGAAAATCAGGAGAGATTATAGGAGATAGGATCTACCTCCTTAACTCCTCACTCACTCAAATATCCCTCAATCAAATCACACCATCTCGGAGTTGCAAGTAGCCAAGTCATGAGGATCATTAGAAACCAAGCCAGTGACAGTTAAGAACTAGTTGCTCTCAATATTGGAAGCCAAGCCTCCCTGTATTTAAGGAATTTGTTGGCAACTTTAGTTGTATAAATAAATAGGCCTAGAGCCTCATTAGGATTGGGATTTTTTAGGCAAGTTAGCTAAGCAATTTTCGAGTTGAAGAGTTGTGACCAAACACTTTTATGTATTTTTTATATGTTAATTAAAATGAGCAGCATTCCCTTGATCCAACATTGAGTTGACTTAGAGGGTTGAAGTAATTGGGTTAAGGACCAACCCTAGCAATAGAGGTTCCTCTTGTTGTACATGTGTATTTAGGCTTGTACTTATAGTTATTTGCTACATTGATTTATGTGTTGTTAATTTGCAAGTACTGGTATGTTTTATTACTTTGCTTCCATTTGTGTATAGTTCTAACCGTAGCATTACAAAGATAAGAACATATTAAAGAAAGGTTGAAAACAAGTGGATCTTACCTCATTTCTCCCTTCTAGGTACCATGTCTTAAGGAGCATTTCCCATTCAACCCAAAAAGATAGAATTTTGGTTTCTTATGAAATTTAGGGTTTTCTGCTAATTAGGTCATCACATTTCAGTTTTAGAAGATAGGTTGCAATTTACATTTCTGATATCTTAGGTCTTGCATTGATTTCATGTTGCTTTCATAATTGTTTCAAGCATTCTCATGCATAAACTTGGCAAATAAATGATGAAAATTTTGTTTTCTTCTATTTAAGTAAACCATTCTTGTTTTGAGATGAATTTATGGATAAATGCCAACAACGATGTATATATTGCAGGAGTTTCTACATTGCAGGAAGACCTCATATCATCAGCCTCAGCCAAACCATATCCACCCATGATCACCAAAATCCACTAAGGTCTCAATTCGAATTATCATTTTACAAGGAAAACTTGCCATGCTTATTGAGAAAATCCAACCATCGTAAAGCTTTGGTTTGAGTTCTGAGTAAGTGCCTAACACTCGCTTGCCTTATTCCCTCCTTACTCTCCTTTTCCAAGCTCCATCCCACCTTTTAAACCACTCCCTATGCTTTCGGCATGTTCCTGTAGGAAAATAGGGGATCTTGTAGGTGAACTAGAACATCCCATAGGAAAACCTTTAGTGGCCTGTATTGAGCCCGAATTGTGAAAAAAAACATCACTAGAGCTAGGAGTAGACTCTTTCCTTCCTTCCAAGCCATATGAACCATTGCACTCATCTCCCTCCACACCTATCTCACCTGTTGTACAACCAAGAAGGATTAGCATTTACATTTTTACAAAAATTTAAAGAGAAAAAGGTCTTTAAATTTATTCTTGCACACAAAAATTAAGTGCTTATTTAGATCAGACTTGATGCTTAGACTAGTTAAGACTTCACATGTGTTAAATTAGAGTTCTTTTTCCAGCAAGGTATGTTAAAAAATAGCTAGATGAGTTATGTTGTTTTGTAGGCATTTCTTTCATTCTTTCACTACTGCAGTAAGTAGCTATTGGGAACATGTCCCCTAGGGGTCAATTTTGGGGTTAAAAACCCAAGTTTTGGGGAAGAAGGCTCGAATTTTGTATAAAGAAATGTAAATTCTCTACATTTTTTGGTCGCAGAGTGTGAATATATCTAAATTAAAAAAGGGTTTTTTGCCCTTAGTCTAGATAGGTTGTGTCAGTTTTACAGATCTTCCCTTGGTACGCGGATTATGGGATTGTATAAAAAGGAGGTCTTAGAGGAGTTTAACAAGGAAGTGAAGTAGAAGTACTTGATGAGTCTATAAAGAGCTAAGAGCAAGAGTCTTAGCTTAGGAAGAGGCTTTGCGGCTGAGTGCACATACGCCTAGGTTAGAAGTCTATAGCTGAGTGCGCAGACCCCTGCAGTTGTGTGCACATGGCAAATAGAGTTTGTATTGAGAGTCTGAATCATAAATAAAGAGAAGTATTCTGAAATTACTGTCTATTTTTCCTCTGTGGATCACATGGAATTATGTCATGCTAAGTCATGGGTTTTTTTTATACTGTGAATTTGATGCACGAATGTATATGTTTCTATCTATTATATGAATCAAAATAATGATATATGTCTACGCGAAGATAACTTTAACTGCATGGTAAATTTGGTGAACACTTAAGATAATTCAAGAGATTATATAATAACACTGCAGCAAAGGCGCATAAGTACCTGAGCCACTGGGTAGGGTTACGTGAAGGACAGTCTTATACCTTTTCTAGGGTTCTAAGAGACGGAAGAGCAAATACATCAATAAACCCTAAAGGCTTATCGATCTACGTGAAAGAAGGGTTAAGGTATAAAACAGACATCATGACCATCGGAGGGTGCGAAAACTTGGTTCTTGCATCCCCCATACTTCTTCGGGTGAGACTTCGGTCCACGCTCCACGGACTAATGCCTAAAGGGCCAAGACTGTAGGGATTTGCTTGGCTGACTAACGTTGAACCTGGGTCAGGGCCCATCAAGCCAACAAATGGTTTCTTTTTCAGGACCGGGATTTACATAACAAGATGTGTGATGTCGCATCATTGGAATCCAACTAAGAAAGAGATTGAAGACTGGTTGGATAGAAAGATCCACGAATTCGCGGCGCAAGAGAACAGGAATATGCGATTGAAGAAAGAATAATGGTTGGACAGATATCTGTACACAGAAATACACAAAATCTTCTTATGTTCCTTCCTGGTTGTGTAGAAATTTGAATATTATAACACTTATTCACAGAGATTATCCTAATTATACACTATTTTTGGAATGCATGCATAATACATAACCTCCTCTACCATTGATCATCAATTTGCGGAATTAAAAAAACAATCGCAGCGCACATTGAAACATCAATCGCACATATCAACGCAGTATGTAATGGGGAAAGCATATAGCTGAAAACCCCCAACTATCTGTATATTATAATGATATAGAACATGTAACAATACATAGTACAATACTCCTCACAAGTACTCAGTACTATCGCCACATGCTACACACAAACTAGCTCAGATCTGAACAAGTCACGGGTTCAAATCTCCTCTACTGTTTGTCTGCCTCTACTGCGAATCCAAGTTGAGAATAGATCAGATCCAAGTTCGAATTCCCTTGGCTTGTACTATGCAATCCTCATTGGCAATCTCAATCAATGATTTTGCAAATCTCATGCACATCTATAGTCACAACTGATAGTAGTCTCACCCTTTCACCCACCTCTAACACTTGTCTCCACTGAATTGTCCATGCACTGAGTTAACTAATGTATTCTTTAGTTGA
>APFE030364659.1:139177-166611 GCA_000404065.3 Pinus taeda
AGTTAACTGATGTATTATTTAGTTGATTTATGAGTTAATAATTAGTGAATTAATTAATAATTAATTCACACCACTCATCACTAGTGTATTTGTCAGTTAGACTAAATACAACTAGTTCAACTTAATCAAACTGAATACAACTCCATCAACTCCTCAATCAACTCCACCAAACTTACTCACTTGAGTTCTAACTGAAGTCCATCATGCAATAGCTCAACTAACCCATAAGAAAAGTGTATTTCCTTCCAGCAGTTGCATGTGCCACATCCGTAGCTCGAACTGAAGTGCTGCAAGAGGATAAGATAATGTTTATAGTCCAAATATTATTAAGAGCTAATAATATTCGACTGTTCTATTTTTTGACTGGCAGTCTAAAAATAGACTTCACCCATATGTCTAAAAATAGAAGTCCATCTATTTTTACCAACATGACCAATCATCCATAAATAGCATCCTGCAACTCATAGACCATGATCCATATATCTAAAAATAGACATAGTCTAAAAATAGACTTTGCACCAAAAATACCCTGCGGACCCACTTAGTGAAGGCGACTTCTTTTCACTAAGCTCCATCATCTTGTTGCATTTTCAACAATCTCCAAATAAAAAATCTGAAGTTGTAAAAACTTTTTCCTCATCTCCTGAAGTATTAAGACAAGTACCTTCTTCAGATTACACTCCTGAGGCTCCCGAAGTTCAATCCTTAATACAAAAATTGGAAAAGATATCCATTTATGCTGAGAAACATGAAAAACCCAAAGCTTCTGAAGAAAGTGTCACTTCCCTATTATGAGATACTGGCATATTAAATCGATTACAAAGTGAAAAACTTGGAGTAACTCCTTTTGAGTTTCCATTCATTCACGATGTAAGAAAGCTACCACATTAAAATCTGAATCAGATACTAGCGAGATCACGTCATCTTTCCCTCCATATATTTCCCCATTCGCTTCTACTCAATCCACCTCTTCTCAACTATTCATTTTTTTTACTCAAACAATTAGTGTTGCTACTAGTAATACTAGTCCAGTAGTAAGTTCTTCACCATCCCTACTTGCTTTTGGACCTACCTCCTTATCTTCGCAACCCTCAACACAAGTTATGGCCAATCAACATGCTTAACCTTGGACAAACCCTGGTGTTGTACTGGTTACTAATCTAAATTCTCTTCCAACAAACCTAGAAAAATGGTTACCTAAGTATAATCCTGATGATGGTCTTCCTGCTGAAGAACATCTAAATAACTTTATGTTAGCCATGAACCTTAATGGCGTTGTGCATGATGATATTGTTATCATATTATTTCCTTGTACTCTCTAGGGATCTGTAGGATCCTGGTACTTTTCCCTTCCAGCAGGCTCAATAAGAACTTGGGATGCTTTTGAAGAAATATTTGGTGATGATAGGACTGTGGCATATTTACTCAATGACCTTTCCAATCTAAAAGCAAGTTCAGATGAAAGGATCAAAGACTTAAACTCCAGATTCAACAAGTTACTGAACAAAATCCCAGCTGCCTCTAGACCTACAGTAGATGTAAAAATAGAGTGGTACATATCTTCCCTTCCCTCTAATATCACAATTTTTGTAGATAGAGCCAATAAGGCTACCCTTGTAAAAAACATGAAAGAAGCGTTGTTTGTAGAAAGGAGAATTATTTCCTTAGAAAAGAGATCGCCAATAGAATAAAGGAAACAAAAGAAAGTGACATTCAAGGAAGATTAAAAAAAGAAAGCTCCAAATGACCCTTTTGACCTTGAAGGCCTTCAAAAGGTGCTAAAGACCATGTCAAATGAAATGGTCGAAATCAAGAAACAGGTTGCAGAATCATCTCCTCCCAAGAGACATTTTCGCTCATTTAAAAGAAATCCTTCTTCTACATCCCAGCCACCAAATACTATTTCAAACGTTGAATCTGATCAAGAAATAGAAGAAGCTTCATCAGCGGAAGAAGAAGCGGAAAATGAGGAAGGAGTTGAGTTAAATGGAATTTGGGATTTTATTCTACCAATTGAAGAGGAAGCAGAAGCTATGCCAGTAACTATAAGAAGTAAAAGCTCCACTGATATGTCAACATCAAATCAGAAACAAAAAGTTTCTACTCTTGTAAAAGAGAAAATAGTAAGCAAGAAATCCATGACTACTCAAATCGATTCTATTCCATTATATCCTCCAACTGCTTCTAAAAATTTAGCAATCTCGGATACAGTGGAATACAATATAGTCAAAGATATGAAAAAGACGAGAGAAAATATTTCATTACATGAATTGACTAAACTCAGACGACAACATAAAATCTTACTTAGAGAGTTATAAGCAGTGCCTGTAGCTCCTTTACTGGCCACTATAGTTACTCAAGCTGCTAAAGATATGGGAAATCCTCCTTCATCTTCAAACAAAGTAAATCCCACAGATCTAGTTCTAATAGGTGACAGATCTATCGCTCATACTCCTCCATTTCTTCTTACTTATGATATTTTAACAAAAACGTCCATAATTGCCTTATTGATTCAAGGGCCTCTTCAAACATCATGCCAAGAACTGTGTGCACTAAATTGAGTATTACATGTCAAAAATCTGTTGTACACAGTTCAACTGGACAGGACAAAAATAGAGGTACTCAGAGAAATGATGTCAGTTTCAATCAGGCTTTCCTCCAACCCAAAAGTTTCACAGGTAATCGATATTCTAGTGGCTGACATCCCCGAATTATATGGTTTAATTTTAAGTAGGGATTGATCTGAAAAGTTACACGGATACTTTGCAATTGATTGGTCTCATATGTGGTTGCGATATAATGGTAGAACTAACCAAATCAGAGTAGACCGTGAGAAATTCATGAAGTACACAGTCACTGATCTTGAGGCGATCAATGAGCTAGTAGCTTTCACCAATAATATCATTGAAAACTACTCAGTTGAGTCATTCTTAGGATCCTTTAATGCTCAAAGATCTCCCTTTTTAGATAATGTTGTAGTATCTCAAATAGAAAAATTTTCGCAAAACAGATGCTTCAAAGTGTATAGATGTAGTTGGTAAACTTGTATATAATTCATTATTCTGGACTCTTTATTTTGATGGTTCCAAGTCTGAAGATGTTGCAGGTGATGGATGTACCTTAATCAGCCCACAAGGAGAGAAAACCATGCTAGCCTGCAGGCTTGAATTTCAATGCACTAACAATATTGTGGAATATGAAGCATTAATTCAAGGGCTATACAAAGCCATTGGCCTTGATATCAAGCATTTGCAAGTATATGGAGATTCTGAGATAGTTATTAAACAGGTAAGAAACACAATCCATTGTGTGTCTGGGCATCTCAAACATTATTAATCCCTAGCCTAGAATCTTACTTCTTACTTCACTTCTTTTGACATTTCATCAATCCCCAAATTACAAAATGCAAGTGTTGATTTACTTGCCAATGTAGCATCTAAGCTTATACCTTCAAAGGAATTTAGGTCAGATAGATTTTCTATAGAGTTAATTTTTAGACCATCCATCCCTGAAAATAAAAAAATTGGAGAGTGTTTAATAATGATGCTGATATAATTGATTTGCTTACATCGAAAGGATCTTATGAGGAACAAATCATAGATGAACATGAATACGACTTGTTACAATCAACCATAAACAAGATCAAAAGCCAATTCCAAAGTCTGTAGTCAAAATGGAATATCTCTATGATTTGAAAGGCAGATTTAAAAATATTACCAACTCCAAAGCTCAGAGATTTGCCTTGAGATTTGAAGTGGTAAACCTAGGCACATCTAAAAAGCCTCAAAACATCAACCTAGGCACATCTAAAAAGTCTCAAAACATCAACCTAGGCCTTGGTTTATCATCCAAAGAAAGGATAGCATTCATCAAATTGTTGAGAACATATAAAGGCATCTTTGCCTGGGATTATTTAGATCTTACGACTTATGACACCTTTGTAATTCAACACACTATACCAATGACCTCTAATGAGAAACCGGTTCAACAAAAGCTTAGAAAGATTCATCCAAACCTTGAAAGCCAAATCAAATCTGAATTAAACAAACTTCTAAAAGAAAAGATAATCTTTCCTATTAGACACTCAAAATGCGTATCAAATATGGTCCCTATTAGGAAAAAGAATGGAGATATTAGGATTTGTATTGACTTTAGGAACTTAAATAGAGCTTGTCGAAAGGATAACTTTCCTTTTCCTACCATGGAGCAAATATTGCAATCAGTTGCAGGCTCTGAGTTAATGTCTTTTCTAGATGGATTTTCAGGATACAATGAGATTCTTGTACATCCAAATGACAGACTAAAGACAACATTCAGGACCAAGTGGGGAATATACGCTTATCAGAAGATGCCTTTTGGACTTATCAATGCAGGTGCTACTTTTCACGCCATGGGTATTGATTTTAAAGGCCTGATTAATAAATTAGTTGTTATATACCTGGATGACATTACAGTCTACTCTAGGAACAGAAACGATCATGTGAATGACCTAAAGCATATTTTTGAAAGATGCAAGAATTATGGCATTTATCTAAATCCCAAAAAGTCATTCTTTGCATTAGTAGAAGGAAAACGTTTCAGACTCATAGTGTCCAAGAATGGAATTTATATTAATCCTGATAAAATCCAAGAAATTGAAAAGATTCCTCTCCCACTAAAAAAAAGACCATGCAATCATTCCTAGGCCATATTAATTTTGTAAAAAGATTTGTTCCCGATTTTTCACAGATTGTTTTACCCCTTCAATCAATGATAAGAAAGAATGCAGTATTGGAATGGGGTAAAAATGAAAGAGAGTCATTTGAGTTAATAAAAAAAGCTATTATCAATTCTCCTTCTTTCACAACTCTAGACTTTCTTAAACCTTTTGCATTATACACATTTTCATCTGATACGTCATATGCGGAAGTTTTAACACAACTAAACGATTAAAACATCGAGACACCTATCTCTTTTTTTCAGTTCCAATTTACAAGGTGTCGAGCTAAACTACTCAACTATTGAAAAACAAGATTTTGTTGTCTTTAAAGCCTTAAAACATTTCATACCTTTTCTCCTCAAAACTCATACAAAAATAGTAGTACCTTACCCTGCAATAAGGCAATTATTGATTCAAAGAGAAGTGGGGGAGAAAAGAGCAAATTGGGTCACTGCACTTCAAGAGTACGATGTAGAAATCTGACCAGCTAGAATTGTTAGGGGGTAAGGTTTTTGTAAAATGATAACTGGAGCTTCCCATTTATCAACAAAAGAAGACTAAGGTAATGAAGTGCAAATATTAGAGGTAAGCCTCAACGATGCACAATCACAGTATGTTGATTTGAAATTTTATTTAAAGAATGTATATGCTCCTATGCATCTCAATTACAAAACAAAGCATGCTTTAAGGTTGAAATGAAATCAGTATGAATTAACTGATGATGTATTATTTAGAAAAAATTATGATTCAGTATTATTAAGATTCCTAGAAAAACCTAAAGCCAAAAAGGTTATGCAGGAGTTACATGATGGACTAGCTAAAGGTCATTTCAGAGGAAATACCATAACTCACAAAATCCTGCATGTAGGTTATTATTGGCCAACACTATTCAAGGATGCACATGACTATGCAAGAAAATGCAAAACTTGTTAGACTGCAATTGGAAGAGAAAGGAAATCAGCATTCCCATTACAACCAGTGAATATCCAGCAACCATGTGAACAATGGGGATTAGATATAATTGGTGATATTTTTCCTAACTCTTCTAAGAGCACAAGTACATCCTTATAGCTACTAATTATTTCACCAAATGGGTAGAAGCTATCCCATTAAAGGTAGCTAACACATAAAGTATTATAGAATTTATTGATCAGTACATAATCACCAGGTTTGGCTTGCTTACATATTTAATGTTTGATAATGCATCTTATTTTTCTAGAAATTCTATGGTAGAATTTGCCTTAAAAAGAGGTTTCAAATTGAAATATTCAGCCAACTATTATCCACAAGGTAATGGATTAGTTGAATCAACAAACAAAAACCTTATCAGAATCATCAAGCGGACTATAGACCAAAATCATAGGAATTGGCACAAGGCATTGACATTTTCTCTTTGGGAAGATAGAATAACACAGAAGGCCTCAATCGATTCTTCTCCTTTTGCTTTAGTTTATGGAAAAGAAGTAGTTCTCCCCACAAACATAGGAATCCCATCTCTCGCCCTAGTGAAATTTATTAATGAAAGTCCTTCCTCTTCTCTTCAAGCAAGACAATTTCAGATCCTTAAGTTTGAAGAAGAAAGAGAAAAAGCTAAAGCCACCCATTCCCATCATTAATAGTTAGTCAAAGCCTCTTTTGATACAACCTTTGCCAGTCATTAAACACATCTGGTTTTAAAATGGGACAAAGAACATGAGGAAAAATGCAAACACACCAAATTCCAAAGATTGTGGCTTGGTCCATCAAAATTTATTTTACGAAACTTGTTAGGTAGAATAGATTCTTTTCCTGTTAATGGGCAAATTTTGAAAAAATACGTTTCCTAGAAAACAACCTCTTCTAATTTTGTATCATATTGTCTTTAAGATTCTTAGGAAAATAAAATTTAAATAGTATTTACTTTTGACTTCTAAAAATAAAATGTCTAAGAATATTTTGATTTTTCGCTTCTATAAATAGGAAAAGTTAAAGAAATAATTAGAGCATTTGAGTATCAAAATGAACCCTTCTTTGGAAAAACTTGACCTTGCGAAAAACACTTATTCTATGAACAAGATCTTATCTTTATAAAGTATAGATGTTTTGTTATGAATCAAGAAAATAATATTTAACCTAGTAAGGAATTTCTACATATGAGTATCTCAAAACTATATTATTATCATCCAAAACTCTTAAAAAGAGCCAATGATTCACCCCATCTGATAATTATTTATTTTTTATTTATTATTTTTATTTTTTATTTATTTATTTATTTATTTTTATTTTTATTTTTATTTTATTTATTTTTTTATTTTTTTCAGTGTAATTCAAAAATATGCAAAACGTAAAAGATAATAAGTCTCATTACGAGCTTGTTTACCATGAACACAGGGGAATAATTAAACTGATATTACCAATACTACATATTAAAACAATGTAATAGCCAATGATCTAATCAATCAAAGGACAAGGGGTCTCATCAAGAGCTAGCTTGTTCAATTTAATTACAACCAGTGAATGGCGTTGTCATTATTGGGTAACCAAGCCTAGACAATGTCTTTTAAGAAACTTAAAAAGAAAAATTACATAAAAGGAAAAAACAAAATCCAAATGAGAAAGAAAGCAAATGAATATATGTTTAGAGAATTTTCGGCAAAATCACATAATTCATCATTTGTCGACGCTTTTCGAACCAACTAGTGTGGTTCATCGTTAGGACAACGATGAACCACACTAGTTGGTTCGAAACGCGTCGATAAATGATGAAAAATGTGATTTTGCCAAAAATTCTCTAAACAAATGAATATCATTTTTGAATTTTGAAAATTGCTTCGGATGGGATAATGAATCATTGTTGGTTAAAAGATAACCCTGTCGAGGCTATTAATGTTTGCTGGTAGCAGAGGATCTATCTATGATAAATGTATAAACCATAAAAACTAATCTGTAGAAGACACCTACTATATCTTGTTAAATCTTAGTATAGACTGACGCAAACATTTATATTTTTATCATTACAAGAGTAAAGTAGTTGAATAATTAAATTAAGTGAGTGATTATGATTTCAGATAAATGTTGTTTAGCCTGTATCTCATGTAATTATTATTCCTATAACTCTTCTAATTTTGAAAGTTTTAGAGATTTAAAAAGACCAATCAGAGATAGTTGGTTCTCCCAAGTGAATTGCCAATTTTTGTACTATGTAACAACCTCCCCATTTATAGGGAGTAATAGTTAATATTTGACATATAAATGGGGACCCTTTTAAATTTTTTAACTTTTGAAAATAAGCACTAACTCTAAAATTTGCCTTAAACCTTTAGAAAAGAACCCAGACTTAAACTCTTGTCATCACAAATCACATCTCGCAGTTTTCCATGTATAAATTGTTAACATCCTAAAGAAAATCCCGAAATTCAATATGTGATAAAGTCTCCACTGTGATTTCCTAATCCCAACAATCTAAGAATATGCGATTGCACTTCGCAAATCACAATTTAACAAGCCATGCCACTGTGTTGTCCCTTAAAAAATTGCAAAATGCGATATTGCAATGTTTTGCAATTGCATTTTGCATTATCTATGAAAAACGCTATGTTGTAGCATTGGAAAGTAGCGATGCAGCAGATTAGACGTAAAGTGTGGGAATTTATTGAATTTTTAATGAAATATCAAGTGGGTTGACAGAGTAATTATTGTTTAGCAACTCGAGGAGAGAAGTTAATATTTTCAAGTTATGGCTAGTTAATATAGAGATTGCGTTCAAAATCTTCCCATGATTCATGTCATTTCAAAGAGCTCTTCAGCCTTAATTTCCCTCTATTGTTTACTCTGATATATCTCTCTTCCATTTCAGGAAAGATTCAAAAGAGATGTCCTTACAGAAAGTTATGCAAAAACAAAAACAATAGAGTGTTTCAGAATCTAAGGTTACAAAGATGTCGCCCATATTTTCTGATATGGTTTGCAGCGCTGATGGAGGAGTAATGGCGTGGGAAGTTATCTACAATATACTTGAAAATGAGCGGCCTAAAGTTATTGTTACCAAGGCAACAACAGATTCAATACTACCCTCGTCAGCGCAATTCAAAGATGATTCTTGCTCTTTTCTTCACAGAATAGGAGCAAGAGCCAAGATACTACCATACACAGATATGGTGAGATGGGTAGTGGAGAATGTCAATATTGCAGACAGGCAATTCAAGAATTCAAGGATGGAGCTAATGGGATCATTTAAAGCCAAATATTTGAAACAAATGTATCATCTTCCCGACCCTCAGGATATATATGATAGATCATTCCTGACCATGTTTGGGAAAGAGAATGAAGAACCCTTTAAGATAATTCAGGGGTGGAGAGTGCTAGGAAACAAATTCAAATACGACAAGACGAGTATGTACCCCATATCTTCTTTAGAAAATCCCCATAACTATGCAGCATCCATGTTATGTAGATTGTATGGAATTCCTAATAATACCAAGTTCTCTATAGAATGGGTCCCTTTAATCGATGCATGTATCATTTCTCATATAATGAATTGGGCTCCCATCCTATCTGACAACTTAGCTACAGCTATTTCTAAATATCATCAAAATAGATCCACCTCTACAGAAATCTTTCCTCCATTTTTTATGAGTGCTTATATCATGGACTCTATCTGTTTCTGTACTAAGTTTCCAATTATGGGATTGGAAATAGACTTTGCAAGACACATACGTCATCCATCTCAGTCATAAACAATTGTGAGAATCCCATTTTATACCCCATTTTTACAAGATATGCAATGGTGTTATGCTGCCATTACATCAAATGATTTTTGATAAAAGGGCCTTGATATTTTCTAAGGGAGCCACCACAGATATTCTTGTAGTAGGAAAGCAATTTCTTGAGCAATGGTTCACATATATCAGAGTTTATGGTAGTACATCAGAACCATATTTACTTCTTTTGCATGTCTCCGACAAGCTGTTAGCCAGAGAAATAGCTCACCAAATTGTGTAAAAGGCCTAACCAAGACTTTGAAAGATATGAAAAAATCACTATGGCCACCCTTTCCCATCCAATGTGGTGCTTTTTCATTGGTGAACTTCAACCATGTAGTCAAAGAATTACAAAACTTAGAGAGGCTCAGGCCGGCTACTTTGCCAACCAAGTAATTTGACACAAAGAAAGTAACACACTGGTTTACTATGTCAGTAAAGGTCAAACCCTTTATTCATCAAGTTCATGAATTTGAAGATCTATTACAATCAACTGAGTCATTTTAACAAGCATTCAATTGGGCAAAGGTAAATTTTAATCCCAATGACTTCAAAAGGTTTTAGGAATTTAGAAATTAGAGGCTTGAAACAATCCCTTTGGATTTGTTAAGAACTGATAACAAACCTACGCCCACTGTGACCAATAACAGTGAGGAACCAAATTCTCGAACAGAATCTTAGGTGAATGCAGCCCAAAACATAGGGAAGGCACAGGAAACAAAGGCTACAACATAATCTAGCAAAAAGTCACCTGAGAAATAGGTCAAAAGTGACCTAACGCAGGATACCACTCCCAAAGGCAAAAACAGTGATATGGAGTAGGAATGGGACCAGTTTAATAAAAAACTCCAAGATACTGCTAAAATAATAGATTTCCAAGAAACTACATGATATCATACTCCACAGCAAACTTAGAAAGTTTCAGAGTCTGAAACAATGGATGATCAAGGGACAAGTTCACAAAATAGAAAAACCATACCTACATTTTCGACATTTGAGATTATCCTAAAGGTTACAGAAATACCTCCTTTAGATGTATTCTATAGTCCACTTCATAAGGCTATAGTAAGAAGACATGGAACGAGAAGGAGAGTGGAAACGAATGAAATCCCCCCAGGGAATGAACCAATGGATATAGTCTACAAAGGATATTCCTTCAAATCCAACTGAAAATTTAACTAGGTTGTCACAATTTGCAAGGGCATATGTTATTGCCACCATTGATAAGGCCATTGAAGTATTTGTTTTTTTAAGAGAAAGAGAAGAAATGATAGCATAGTTTTAACAACAGCTGAAAATCGAGAGAACAAATGTGAACGAACAAGCCACAGAAGAAATAGTCCAATTGCAGCAAAGTATGGAAGTACTTAGGATAAGCCACGAAGCAGATATCTCAACAAAAAATATGAAAATCCAAGAGTTGCAAGAGACTATGGAAAAATATAAAGATGCCCCCACTGTTGATGAGTTCATAAAAAAGGCATTGGAGCTAAACTCCATTCTGTCAAAACAACAAGATCTATTTTACTAGAAGATGTCCAATATCACCCCTTATTTGAATAATAGTGGTCAATTAACAAATAAGGCAATTGATCTGAGAACTGAGTTTAATGAATTAAATACTAATATCTTTGACTATATTGAATGGAAAGAATCTGAAGAAGGAAGATGCGCTAATATGCCAGAGATTGAACAAACACACAAAGACATATTATTCACAGATTTGGATGCGCAGATTAAGCAGTCAGAATTAGCAGTAGCAAGAGCAGCAGGAGTGGCAAAGAATGTAATAAAGGCAGTCAACCATACCTTGCACACCACCAACTTGATAAAATAAGGTGATCCAAAGTCACTGCCAGATTTGAAAGACTTGGATAAAATCTGGAAAGCAAAGACGAAAATCCAAAGAGAGGCAATCACAAAATTATCAAAGACCGACTGGGAGGCATATTAGCAATTTCTTGTCAAACCTCACAACCAAATTATGACATTGAATTTTTCACTCAATTCAATGCAAAGAATGTTGCCACCACTTACAGATGCCATCTTTGCAAGACAAGTCAGAACGCAATTCAGAGTACCTCCTCAAGTAAAACCAATGTCCGACATATGCGACCTCAAGGAAAAGCTAGCAGACAGCAAGACATTTTCATAACCTCGAGTCATCAAATCAATTTTATGTTTAGAGTTAGTTACTAGTTAGGAGGAAGGTTGTTTGGAACCTCCTCAGATGTTTTGTATAATCTACTTTTAAACTTTAGTTAGATAGTATTTGTACCCTTATGCATTTAGAGAAGGGTCCAAGATTTTATCAAATTTTTTTTGCAAAGAATGCACTTTTGTAAGTTTGTATATGCTTTGATAAAATTATGGAACATGGTCATATTTTGAATATCAAATTGTTGTCTATTGATGATTCACTTTTGTATGCTTGGATAATAATTTGATTGAAAAAAGGAGTTGATCTATGTCACTAGTCAAATGAGCAGGAACCTCACACATATGGTACTTTTATTTTGTATGATCAGTTCTGTTTTACTAAATTAGTGATAATGTTTCGTTTCATGAATTATATATGGAGTATGTTCTTTCTGTAATGTGTTAATTGCACTATTATATAGCTGAAAGCGTTTTAATTTCATATATGATCATTAAATATATGCAATATAATTTCCACATTTCTTTGACTAACTATTTAATCAAGGAAATTATCTTTACATGTTATCATCTTTGTTTAACACGTCAATGATATTTATTACCACGTACCACACAGATATCTTTCTAGATCGCATATCACACAAAATATCCCGGGTTTATGTTAGATTAAGTTAATTAGATATTTTCATGTCATAATAGATCATTTAGTTATCATTATTCTTATTGCAATCACTTGAAAACCACCCATCATCATTTTCAAACCCACATTGGGAAACTAGTCCCATCATCCCCAGTCGGAGCCACCATACCAAATGGAAAAGGAGTTGCTTTCTAAGGTCCAGATTGGGTGGTTATCACCCATGTTGGAGTAGCAAAAATCTGAGGCTTCAACAGGGTGCTAATGGTAGGTTTACAAATGAAAATGATGGTGCTTTTGCCTGCAACCCAGTAGGTACCACTTGCACACAAGGATATTATTCAACTATAAAAGTATCAAGGTATAAATAATTCCAAAAATACATGTTGATCAAGGGTGCATATGGAATTCTAGTGGTGATTTTTTGCATTATTTTCAAAGCTCCATGGTGTAGGTGTCTCATGCACCTATACCATATCTCTCCAACATCTCGGCCCTGAACATGTTCTGCCTTGATACTCAGTGCAATACATGCATCCACCTCTAGCTTGTAGAGATTTTTAACCTAAACTCAAATTTGTTTTACTTGTCCAATAACAACATGCTTCATATATACCTTCCCTGTACTGAGCACCACATCATATCCTTTATCTTCAAGTATAGCTACAGAAACTATGTTATTCTTCAGGCTAGGCACATACATTATATTCTTTAGGTGAAGATGGGAGCCTGACTCCCTCATAAAGGTGTTAGTGCTAATGCCTTTTATACTATACCTTCCATTATCTCCAAGATCTAAGTGTAATTGTAGATCCTTCTCCTCTAAGTTGTTGAAGAACTCCTTATTTCCTGTCATATTAAATGAAGCACCCAAGTCTAAATACCATACTCTACCTCATACAATACTTGCCATGCAAGAAATGAGAGTGAAATCCAACTCGAATTATGATGTGAGAGCATCTCCTTCTACTCTTTTTGCAAGCTTATTATTGGATTTCTTGTGTGGACACTTGGTTGCATAGTGTCTGTACTCATGACAATGAAAGCATTTAATTTTAGTAAGATATTTCTTCTTACAATGGTTCTGGATGGATTCTTCCTTGCCTTTGCATTTATTTCCTTTTCCAGCTAAGGAAATTTTTTCTTCCTCATTAGTTTTGGATGTGACTCCATCTCTAGTGTTTCTTCTAACTCCTACACCAAGTTAGATCAAACTCTCTCCTAATCTGGGAGCTTGTCTCTTCCATTAATTAAGTCTTAATAATTGTGCCAGGACTTTGGAAGACCAATGAGTGTTAAGTTCACAAGTTCATATGGTGGCATAATCTCTCAAACTCCTCCAAGTTCATATCTCACCTGAGTGAATATGGATAGGTATTGAACAATAGTTTCATTTTTATTCATTCGAATGTTCCTGAGCTTATATCTCAATGCCAGTTTCTTGGCATCACTGTTTCTTTCGAATAAGTTTGTGAGAGTTTTCCATATTGAAAAATCAGTCTCCTTTCAATTCAAATTCAAAACCACATGGTCTTTGACTCCCTCAAGGATAATCCTCTTAGATTTTGTAGTATCTTTCTTCCACTAAGCCAATTGTTGTGCATATGATGTTCTTGGTTTTGGAATATCTATTTTGTGTTTTCTAATACTCCATTTTTATCAAGCATAACTTCATTTCTATCTTTCCAAGCAAAAAAAATCGAAGGTACCTCCATTGCATACTCAAGCCTCAATCCTTTGAAAAACATTGTTCCTGCACTGAAAAAATACCTACACCACAAATCTGGCATTTGAAATTTCTTTGAGATTTGATCAAGAACCTAGTTTCTATGTAGTTTTCAATAGTTGTGATACCATGTAGAAATAACTTGAAATTTGTAGCTTCTAATGAATTCAAAATGAAAGCGATAGAAAAAAATTTCTTTTTTCTCAATTTGTGGAAGGGAAAACATGTAATCATTCAATCAAAATGAACACAGTTTTTACTGGGGAACCCAACTAGGAAAACCCCCTCCTCTATTTGTATTATATCAAATGAGGACAATGATAGCTTCAATGCTCAAATTCAACTTGTATTGCAATACTGATCTCATCCTGAGTCTGCTCTAGCCAATACTTAGCCAAAATAGGCCTCCTACTTCCTACTATTTCCTTGTGCAATTCCTGCTCCTAAAGAATAGGGAATCTCCTATTTCCTTATGAAAATCCCAAGAGAAATTGATCACATACTACATGCAAACTTTGTACACTCAGTAATACACAATAATGATTACAATTATGCTTTTTTCCTCCACTTCACTAGGCAATTCGAATTGTGTGCATGACTAGGGCTATTTTTAGTAATTTGACTATTTAACTAAGAGATCAATGAGTTAACAATAGTTACAACTATTCAAATGAACTCATACTGAATCTATTCTAGAGTAGAGCTCAAATAATTGACTTTCACTAAAGATAACACCTATAGATGGCTAAATCTTAGCCACCAACTTGCACACACCTCTACTTCTAGTCCAAAACGTGAATTGACTAACTTAACTAAGTGATTTGGCCATGTCACTCCTGTTAACTACTTGCCAACTCATCTTGCTAAAGTGGAAATTCAAATTCTCCATTTGACTAAGGCACAATTCAAATGAAATATTTTCTTGCTACAATATAACAAACTCTAAGCCTATTTCTTGATGGGATTTTAGTCTTATTAGAGACACATTATGCATTGTGTTTTTTTGGATCTTCTTATGTATGTGTGCCTCATCGTTTAAATTTGTTTCTAAACACCATGGTTTGTGTGGAACATTTGGGGTTCGTCATGAATTTGTAAGATGGAATCATATATCGGTTTGTAACCCTGCCCTATGGAATTGATGTACAAACCTATGAAGACATGATAAGTAGATGCATGTAGCAACAAATATCTAGAGATGACAAGGCAAATATAATCTATAAGTAAATATCTTTTTTTGAATATCTATTTTATTCCAAATATTAAATCTAAGGAAAGATAGAAATAAATTTTCCTCTTGGTCAGAGTAGATTCAATCATAGTTATAGTGTATAATAGTATGCAAATTGTGAAAACAAGCAAATTGCGAGTTGTTGAAAAGGAAATGGAAAATATTCTAGTTATTTGTATATATATTGTTGCATATTTCCATGCACAACATGAAGGTTCGATTGGTTGATTATGGAGGCTCCTCGTACCAACAACAACTATATATATATATATATATAATTATATATATATATATTAATATATATATATATTATATACATACAACATACACATACACATATGTATGTATGATATATGTATATGTATGTGTATGTGTATAATATATATATATATATATATATAGCACTAATATTGAACTCAATTGTCGATATTATTTTGAGAAAGTTCATGGATGTCTTAGGATCAAGTCCAATTGAGTCCCTTGGATTTATATATGAAAGGCACATGGTTGGTTCAAGCATGGTCGTTCTAACAAAAATTTGGAAAGCCTCTAACATGAATTATTTAGGGACTTGTGCATGTTTGCACTAACATTGGAAGTTATCCCTACTTTCTTTATGTAGGGAGATAGTCTATGTATTGTTATAGATTTTGAATATATGATGTAACCCTTTATAGGCCATTTTTTAGGGCTGAAATTGTATTTTATGAATAGTTTATTTTTAAGCCCCAAGATATAGCTTGATTTGTAGATGCACTTACATGGAAGCCAATGAGGTCTCAAGTTCAAATCATATTTAGTCCCTTTGGGTTACCTATGAAAGGCACGAGGTATGGTTGGGAGCAAAGGCTATTGCAAACATACGGAAAGGATACAATGTGAACTATATAGGGACTTGATCACATTTTGAATAACCTCAAGAGTTTTCCTTACTTTCCTAACAAGGGGAGATAGGCTAGAAATCTTCTATAACATTTTTGGTATATGAGGTAACCACTTTTATAACTATTTTTGAAGGTTGAAAATGTTGCTTTTCTAATTTAATTTCATGGGGTTAGTTCAACTTGTTGCAGCCAATGTTGTTGGTTGTTTCATTGTTTGGCTAGTTCATCCATGTTACCCATCCACATGTATTAATAACACTAGAAGAAATTTTTTCTCCTTTGATGTAGTTTGCAGGTATCCAGCAGCCCTATCATGACCCACAAATAGCCATCCTCATATGCCTTTCATTCATTCTCAATTCAGTGCTTTCTTTAACCTAGCTTGCTCATTCGATGAAGGTGGATCATCTATTGTGAAGGTAGATTATCCATTTTTCTATTCAATTTATTTCATTTAATGTTTTAAGGGAATTCTAGTATGAATTTTAGGTTGAATTGGATGATAGAACATTATTGGTTCTATACTCATTCCCTTGCTTTGCCTTGGTGGTTATCACTTTCCCCTAGTCAAGTGTGACCTTCCTTGAGGCCTTTATTTCGTTGTCTTGGAGGGGAACAAATAAGATGCTTTCATGATGGTAGCATTCCATGTTATCCATACTTAATATTTTTCATATTTCCCTACTCTATTGTCCCATATTTTGATTGGTATTTGTTAGCTTCTCATGTTGGTTCACTATCGAACTTGTCCTATGAGAAGAAGCGGTGTTATATACCCGAGGTTGATGCAGTTGTAAGAAAACAAATAGCATAAGTCAAATGTTAAAATGAAAAAGCATGGAAATAGATGAAAAGCAAGTAAAATCCAAATTGCAGCATGAGTTATACCCCTTCTTATATATCCACTCTTCCCTAAGAGTATCCATGCATATCACTCTTGTCAAAGTAAACGGAAATCTTTGTGAGCATCTCGACCTTAATGAAGTGATAAAATTCTCATCACAAAAAGGGCTTATTTCATTATTACATGATAATCAATAAAACTTGTTAAACAATCCATCTAAAGAAAATAAAAATGTAAGCATGGGAGCTTGGAAAGAAAAGGCAAGGAAGGTAACTCAAGAAATGCTAATGACTCCCTTTACAAAGGCACTCATATAAAATGGTCTGATATAACCTAGCATAAGATTGTGTCTCCATTCATGAAGTATACCCCAGTGCATTTCACCATCACTTTCACCTATATTTTGAAAATATAAGCCTAGGAACTATTGTAATAACACTCCCATACCTAAGCATGACAACTTGTGTATAAATCTTAAACTAGGAAGGAATTCGAACATGTTTTTTGTATGAAGTACCTTAATGAATTTTAACATTAAATATGGACCACTCTAACACTCTTATGGTTCTTGCACCCATGATGTTGATCTTACTTGATTACTTGAGTACGTGTAATTTTTTTCTCCTAATTACAACTACTATCTCTTATGGGATTGCATGATGCTTCTCCAACACTTCAAAAAGGATGTCCAAACCCACTAGGTGATGATTTAGTGCACTTTGATAGAGGAGGTTAGCTGCTTATTGAGAAGTGTTGATCTTTGGATACCTTGATATATTTGATGATACTCTCTCCTATCTCTAGGACCTTGAATGTTGTCCTCCAAGCTAGGATGTTTCTTTGAGTGAAAATGTGCCCCTAAAATGGTACGATGTTCTCGGGCTATCATTACACCTACTTGATGTATGTTTCCTTTATTTGAGGATATTTGATGGAAAGGATGATATGGGATGCCTTTGGATGGAATTAAAAGCCTTAAAATTATGACATCCTCCTCTTTATGCCTTGGAGGATGGCATAGGCACATTTGTGTATGAAGTTTGATTGAGGGATCCTTGCTTGATGATTGGGAATCCATTTGATAAGGAGATATGAATTTTGGGATGGGATGTAACCGTTGGAGCCATCCATTACAACTTTTGGAGGACAATGTCACCCTTGAAGGGAATTTAACTCACACATGTGGGTTAATTGGGGCATAATTTTATGTTATATAATTATTTTAGCTATCTTTTGGAGGTCAACTTATGACCTATCTAACTTGTAATCATAATTTAACATTAGTTTATGGATTTTAGGATAAATTTGGAGAAAATCGACTTGGTTACCCTCATATAAATAATGGAACTTGAATTTATAGGATCATTGTCACACTTGGATATTAATATGCACTAGATACTTGTCTCTTCTCTCTTATGCACCATGGAGTACTAATGTAGCAAATTTCTCTTGGAGGATGATTGTTGAATGGTTCTCTCTCTTGGATAATTATTGGTGAATGGTGATTATTTGACGATATATGATACTTTCATGTAAGTTATCTCCTTCCATATTGCATATTGTTCTCGTTGAAAATTTAGATTTTAATTAAATTTTCACCAAGGATTTGTTGATGTTTTATGGCTCTAAAATTTCCTTCCACAATATTTTCATCAAGTTTCTATTGAGGAACCTAGGTTTAGCTTCCTACCTTTAAATCTCCCAAGAAGATAGAAGGATGCTATGGTTAAAGGTGTGAGGAACACATGTTTTTCTTCTTCATTCTCTTTGAATTCACATCCATCTCTTTTCTTCCATTATTGCTCTAAATCAAGGCTTCTTAGTGAGGCTTTGCACTAAGGTGCTAAATTTTGCAGTAACTGAAGAACCTCAAATTCAACTTGTTCAAAGAACTCCCCATAAATATTTTTTGAATCATATCCCTAAGACTTGCCTCAAATTTCCTTACACTTTACTATTATTTCATGTCATTATGTGTCTTTAATTGAATCTCGAATAACAAAGGTGATTATTACTTTTGTATGTGTTTCTTGCTAAACTAGCCTACATTTTAGTAAATTCACTTATCTAATGATTGTGGGCCATTGCAGTGTCCTTTTTTCTTAAGTCATAAGGGGAATGAACATTGGTTACCAGACTAAGCGCTACATCATATCTACCAGAAGAAGCCATTTTGGACAATTATGGTACAAAAGAATGCAATGTTAAGTTCACATGACACCTTCGATACTTCGGACTATGACTATCATAGTCAAGGCATTGGTTATTTTGTTATCTTCTTCGCATCAAATGCATTTTTTATAGAATGAGACTATTCGGTAATAGTTAGATGGTTTCGTCCATTGTATTTTGTAAATATTAGTTACTTTGTTATACTGTTTTTCCTTGTTCTTCAGACTTGATTGGTCAATGATAGTTTATACATTTCTTTGTAACTAGTAGAAGAAATTTAGCCATAATATTATTGTGAGATTGTTGAAGCGACTAGACTAAGTTCTTAACTCTCAATCACATTTTGATGTCTATATAATATAATTTGCATTATTGGTGTTTCACTTGTTGGAGTAAAAAGTTCTTTTACCTACAGTGCTTCCAGCCAGACAAGGTCCCTTGGTCTGGAATGATCTTACATTTGTTACATGTGCTTAGTAGATTTAATGTGATACTTTTTAATGTTGTAAATTTTTATCCCGTATTTCCTTTGTAACTACAATTGGTTAATATTATAGACTCCTTTTTGTATATCACATTTTGATTTGAATGAGTTGGATTGTTACTGTGTGTTAAGGGACCTGATCTCGTGTATACTAAGAGACTACTAACTCAGGGATCTACCAAAGGGTTGAGAGATACCCCTAAGACTTGGACCTGTAGTCCTCTTAATTAGAATGGTTTTTTATTTTTTCAACATAAGTGTGAATCGATTGTTAGTTGTTACTGTCATTGGGATTTATTATAAATTGATGGATAAAAATTTCTTTCGAAGGTTGGTGAATATTGAATATCTACTTATCAAGTGAATTGTAAATTATGTTCAGTAGAACATAATTTTCAATTAAATCTTGCAATGTGTAAAAGAATTTACCATTCAGATCTAATCTTGCATATATTGTATGGGTGCCTCATCAACTTACAAGACTCGATTGATAATTTAATGAACTCACAATTTAAGAAATTAATTTTTCTGTCAATTTTGGTGTCATTGTCGGGAGGTGCCAAGGGAATAGGTTTTTATTGGCTAAATATTTGATTAGATTCCCTCATCCACAATGCCTGAGCATCCTAGGTCACATAGTGGTAGGAGCAGTAAGATGATAGGTAAGAACCCGCACATCCATGTTTTGTGGGTTGCTTGCTTCATTGGATATAGATGATGTGGTCTTGTATGAGTCAAGGGAGAGGTAGGAAAGGTAGAGGTACGGTAAATTTTGATACTCCAATTAGTAAAGATAAAATATAAAGAGCCCCCGTTACTAACTTGGTAGGTAATGACACTAATAGGAGAAGAGAAGTTGAAGCGCTAGAGAATTTAGGAAAAGAAGTGATAGCTGGGAGAGTAGATCACTCCACTACTTTCTCTAATGGTCATACTACTGAAATAATATTGGGAAGAAGAGTGGGGCTACTACTTCACAATAACCCAAATATTGCACTTCTGCCCTTGGAATCTAAATTTTGCTTTGTCAGATATAATAAAATGGCTAAGGGAGAAGGTGAGACAAACCAACCAAAGAAGGACAATGAGACAACTTTTGATTTTCCAATTGTTGATCCAACTCCTAATGTATAATTGAAGAAAATTTCCCTAGTAATACTTTCATGCTTTCCTTTCAAGGGCTGGTAAGTGAGGATCTTGGCACTTTTTTATTTGAATTCGATGTATTATGTCGTAATATGGACTAATGCATAAAATTTGAAGTTATTTCTAGCTACCTGTTGTAGTGGCTGCAAAACCCTCCAAAATTTTGGCCCGCGTCCAATTTCGGAGCCTCCCTTGAGTTTTTACTTGATGTTTGCAAACAAATGCGCTCACCCTGTTGGCTTGTGTTGAGTCTTTGCGCCCTCTTTGCTTGACCATTCAACAGACAACTTTTTGCGTGTTGGTCACAATGTCACACTTGCAACCATGTTCTGGTCATGCACAAGGTTTCCGCTTTTTGTGTACATGTTGTATTCACTATGTAAACATCTATCACACTCACACATGAAGTTGTATGCACTATCATGCAAGCATCATCATGGTCATTCAATGATCCATCACAAGCATCACTCTTGTCGCTTGCACCATTAGTCAATCATGTTGAGCATATGTTGTCTTGATGGTTTGAGGCGTATTTTTTTCAAGTTATGTTGAGTGTGCGTTCACGAGGTAGCATATACACAAAATCACTCGCTCACACACTTAGTCATTTTGCTACAGTTCTAATGACTGGGTCACCCTCTACCAACTGGACCTTCACCCTACAATTGACTCGACCGAGTATCACCTAAAATAGCACAGAAGTGTCTAACAAGCCATTTCAATCTACACTAACTACAAGCCAATCAATCAACCCTCTTGTTGGTCAACTAGAGAGTTTGACCGGGCAGTGACCTTGTGACTCACTCCCCTCAAAAAATAAATAGAAGCTGCAAACCCTGCATGCTCCATTGATTGAGGAAATTGCATAGACATGCCAGACAGACACCAAGTGCCCATCCCTATCTCCCCTCAAAAATTACATAGTTTTTCCAGCCAGCCACCCAATAAGTCGAGAGGCTTCTCACCTAGAAAACTGCACAGATTTCTAAGAAAACCCTCAGCATCCCAACATCCCGCTCAACTCAAAAACTGTGCAGAGGTGTTCAGCAGGTCACCCTCTGATCCAGGTGGATATTGGTGGCCACCCACCAAGTCCACTTGGAACCCCACCATGGTTTCTTTCAGCTTTTCAGTTTCCTTAATTGTAGCATAGTTTACTATTTTTAACAATTTTTCGTGTCCTGAACTTTCGGAGCCGTTTTGAGGCCCTAAACGATGTTTTTTGGGAAATATGGGAGCAACATGGGTCCATGGATTGATGTTTCTCTTCCCAAAGTTGTAGTTCTCAGATAGATCTTTCTAACAAGATATTGTACACATCAAACAGAGATCGTATGCCAAAGTTACGACCCCGGGAAGTTGATGTACCAATTTACCCAAACAGGGCCCACAGTTTGGTGTTTCATCTTCTAAGGTTAGGTTTTTGGATGTTTAGGGTTTTCCATTGTTTCTCAACAGTAAATAGGCCTTTGAGCCTCATTGCAACACAAGTCAAAGGCATGTAGCCACCACATCTCTTCTCAGAGATAAGCTACCACTGCCCTAGCTGTTTATTTCCATTTTCTGTTTGTAAGCATATCTCGGTATTTTACATTAATGAAATGAAGTATTATTTCCATTGCATCTTTGTGTTTATGGTTATCTCTGTAATTTTTTATGTTCTTGTTTAAATCTCGATCAGTGGTATCAGAGTGGTTTGATTTTTCTTTGTTTTTCTTTGCATGTCCCCAACGAGGTCGGGATATAAGGATTTATGGCTTGAACTGGTCGAACCTTTGCAATACCAGCCTCCCAAAACCTGAGGGCCTCCCACGGCAAATGAAAAGAAAGATGAGGGGGAAGGAGATCCTATCAAAATATTGCTCGAAGAAGCCCTTGAGCGACAAAGGAACGCGATGATGGAAAACTTTGCCTAGATCCTTCAGTGGCTACCTAGGGGCGATGCATTGGCTTCCCACAGCTACTCTGGAAACGCCACACCGTTTAAGGTACAAATTAATTTTGAAATCCCCATATTCGAGGGTCAGATAGACGCAAATTTCATCGATAAATGGTTAAATTTTCTAGAGGGTTATTTTTTTATTCATGTTTTTTCCAGTCGAGAAAAGATTATTTTCGCTCTTCTCAAAGCAACCCCCTACATCAAGGACTGGTGGGAAATATACTACGAGCAGAAGGATGAAAATACTGGCTCACTATTTTCACCCGCACCCACCTAGAGTTCATTCTGGGATGCCATCAAGGAGCAGTACTACCCTGTCGAAAGCTATGAGGATCAATACATAAAGTGGACCACGCTGCAGTAGGGAAGGGACCAAGACGTGCTCGAGTTTACCAATATTTTCCATACCCTTCGCACAAAGTTGGGTATCAAGGATTTAGAGCAGCATTTGATACTCAAATACTGCAGCTGCCTGCACAAGTATATCCAGGAAGAAATAGAATTCCTGAACATCTCCTTGCTCGGCAAGGCATACCGATATGCCATCAAGGTCGAGCAAAAGCTTAAACAGAAGAAGCGAGACTTTGGATCTGCGAATTTGAAGCAAGGAAAAGGTGCCCCCAAACCGCAAAACAAAGGACAAAACCAAGGTGCGGTGACCCAACACAACCCGCCAAAGCTGCAAGCAAAGAAAAGCACCGCGAAGCCAAGAAAGGACACGAGAAAATGGTGTGAGTTCCATAAGAGCTCTACTCACAACACAAGTGAGTGTCAGGCCAAGCAGTCACTGATGGCTGAGCTAAAGGTTTCAAAATCAGATGCATGTTCTGACTCTGAGTTAGAACCCGACAAGGGCAATGACAAAGGGAAGTAGATTATCGACATGGAGCCCAACACCACTATCGCCACCATGAAGATCCAAAAAGAGGAACCCAAAGATCCAGAGGAGGAGGAGCATCTCTTCCACTCCCAGATGTGGGTAAAGGGATCCCTGCTGCAGTTCATTATCGACAATGGGAGCCAAAAGAACCTCATTTCGGCAGAGGTCATGAAGATGCTGGGCTTACCGACCACAACACATCCACAACCGTACACCAATGGGTGGCTTCACCAAGGACGGGATCTTCCCATGACCCAGTAGTGTTGCCTTCCATACAACATCAAGCCCTTCATGGATGAGGTATTGTGTGACATTGCTCCCCTTGTAGTTTGTGATGTATTATTAGGACAACCATACTTGTGGAAGCGACATGTTGTGTATGAATCAAGGCCCTGTGCTGTTATTATTACTTTGGGAAATAAGTTGTACAGGATACCAGAGGTAGAACTGCATACTGCCATCTCTTTAGTTACTGCAAAACAATGTAGTAAGCTCATTTCCAAAACCGGGAAATTTGTTTTCCTGATGATATGCCCTCAATAAAAGAAGAAGACGGTGGCGACGACCTCTAGACAGGGCCCCTCCGCATGACAACTACAGATGGACAAGGTCGTGGAGGAGTACAATGACATCTTCACCTCCCACACTGGGGTTCCTATGCACTGTCAGGTAAAGCACTCCATCGATTTGACCCTAGGCGCACCGCTGCCCAATGGACCAATCTATTGGCATTCTGTTCTGGAGAATAATGAAATCAAGAGGCAGATTCAGGAGCTGCTACAAAAAGGTCACATCCGTCTGAGTTCATTGCCCTGTGGAAGCCCAATCATGTTGGTATAGAAGAAGGATGGGACTTGGAGACTCTGTATTGACTATCGAGCACTCAACAAGATCGTTGTCTGTAATAGGTACCCGATCCCATGAATTGATGACCTCCAAGACCAATTGAAGGGGGAAAAATATTTCAGCAAGATTGATTTGAAGTCAGGATATCACTAGGTACCAATCGAACCCTCCGATGTGTGGAAGACTGCCTTCAAAGCCAAGGAGGACCTTTTTGAATGGTTGGTTATGCTTTTGGATTGACGAATGCTCCTGCAACCTTCATGAGGCTAATGGATGACATCTTGCAGCCATTCACCAACTCATTTGTTGTGGTATACTTGGATGACATCCTGATCTTCAGCCAGAGTTGGGAAGAGCACCTCCACCACATCCGACAGGTTCTCCAAACATTGCGGCAACACAAGTTATGTGCCAATTTGGAGAAATGACTTTTGGCATGACCCAGGTTTAGTATCTGGGATACATTATTGATGAACAGGGGGTGCATGTGGATCCATCCAAGATCCAAGTCATTTAGGATTAGCCCTCTCCAACCACTCTAATGGAGCTCCGCAGCTTTCTAGGTCTTGTCAACTTCTACCGCAGGTTCGTGTTGGGATTTTCTCATATCACTTGGCCCTTTAGTCAAGTCACTAAGGGAGGAGTGAAAGAAACTTTTTTTTTTTTTTTGAATCTCAACAGAAGGCATTCACAGAGTTGAAAGATCGCCTCTGCTCTGAACCAATGCTCGCATTTCCAAACTTGCAACAACCATTTGAGGTCGAGACATATGCCTCTGACTATGCTATTGGGGCAGTCCTTACTCAACACAGGCATCTGGTGGCATATCACAGTGAGACACTTTCCAACACAGTCCGAAAGTATCCCACTTATGACAAAGAGATGTATTCCATTGTACAAGTGTGCCGACAATGGAAACATTACATTTTGGTGAAGGAAACGGTCATCCACATAGACCATCGACCCCTCTAGTTTATACAAACCCAAGGGAAATTGCAGAATGATCGCCATCATAAGTGGTCCACGTACCTGCAATAGTTCCATTTGAATATCAAGTATAAGAAGGGCAACACCAATAATGTTGCAGATTTCCTTAATCGGCCACCGATCATGTCATTAACCACTGTGTTCAACTCTTGTGGGCACGAGATTGTTGATTGGCCACTTCTCTACAAAAGTGACCCAGAATTCGGCCACACATACTAGACACTCTTGGAGGGTCGGCATGTTCCAGATTTTAACCTCCAGGATGTTGTGTTATGCTACCTGGGTCACCTTTGTGTTCCTTCAAGCGAGCGTGCCAAGATGATTTGGGAAGCGCACTATATTCGGGCTACTGGGCATTTCTGGGTCGAGAAAACGGTGGTAGTATTGCAGAAGTATTTCTATTGCCCAAATCTTTGACAGGATGTCGGGAAGTACATCAGATCATGCACTGCCTGCATCATTACCAAAGCAACAGTCAAGAAGCAAGGCCTCTATACCCCACTTCCTACCCCTAGTCGACCTTAGGAATCCATGTCCATGGATTATATGTATGGCCTTCCTTTCACTAAGCATGGAAACGACTGCGTTTTTGTGATCATCGAAAGGTTCTCGAAGATGGCCATTCTGGCGGCTTGCAAGAAGAATATCACGGCAGGAGCCACTGCTAAACTCTTCTTTGAATGAGTGTGGGTACTCTTTGGGATCCCACAGTCTATCATCTCAGATCGGGACAGTAGGTTCCTCAGTACATTTTGGTCCAGTCTCTGGTCGATGCTGGACACCAAACTCACTAAGTCCACAACCTTCCATCCTCAAACTGATGGCCAAACAAAGGTTGTCAACAAGATGATTGTACACATTCTGCGCATGTAAAACCCGAAGCATCCACACACATGGGACAAGAGCCTCCCCTATGTTCAGCACAACTACAACCGGGCTCTCCACAGCTTGATTGGCCACAACCCTTTTCAGGTGGGCTTGGGATTCCAGCCACTATGTCCCATTGATCTGGCCATGCCATTTGCAACTACTCACGCAGGTTCAGCTCATGTCCAGTTTGAAACAGATAAGGCAAACAGCTTCATTGAGCACATCCAACATATTTTCCAGCAATTCCATGACATTTTGGGGAAATCAAATGCCAAGTACAAGCAGCAACATGATCAACATCGAGTGCCACACAAGTTTCAAGTGGGCAACAAAGTTTGGTTGCATTTGCAAAAGGAACGCCTTACCAGAGCCTATCGGAAACTCAGACCTCTCTGATATGGTCCTTACACCATTACCAAGGCTGTGGGAGACAATGCATTTGAAATCAGCATTCCCCCATTCCTTGGTCTGCACCCAGTGTTCAATGTGGACCACCTTCGGCCATAATTTCCACCATTACTAGACACATCCAACATTGTAGAAAAACTCACACCCATAGAGTTAAATCCAAATTGCATGGAACAAGCTGCAACTAATCAGGTCATGGACACACAGACCAAGCACACTGGCTAGCAAAACATCCAACTGTATCGAGTTGTCAAAGTAGGCCAACCCCTTCACCAGGGAAAGTGGCTCCCCAGGGACCAAGTTCAACAGAAGTTTCCTCATCTCATCGAGGAACTCAACGCAATGGGGACCATTGCTTCCTAAGGGGGGAGGAATGATCCAGGTGGATATTGGTGGCCACTCGCCAAGTCCACTTGGACCCCCAAAATGGTTTCTTTCAGCTTTTCAGTTTCCTTAATTGTAGCACAGTTTACTATTTTTAGCAGTTTTTTGGTTCCTAAACTTCTAGAGCCGTTTTGAGGCCCTAAACGACATTTTTTGGGAAATCTGGGAGCAACATGGGTCCATAGACTGATGTTTCTCTTCCCAAAGTTGTAGTTCTCGGATAGATCTTTCTAACAAGATATTTTACGCATCAAATGGAGATCGTATGCCAAAGTTACGACCCCGGGAAGTTGATGTACCAATTTACCCAAACGGGGCCCACAGTTTGGTGTTTCATCTTCTAGGGTTAGGTTTTTGGATGTTTAGGGTTTTCCATTGTTTCTCAACAATAAATAGGC
>APFE030364659.1:172066-188679 GCA_000404065.3 Pinus taeda
TAGCCACCACATCTCTTCTCAGAGATAAGCTACCATCGCCCTAGCTGTTTATTTCCATTTTCTGTTTGTAAGCATATCTCAGTATTTTACATTAATGAAATGAAGTATTATTTCCGTTGCACCTTTGTGTTTATGGTTACCTCTATAATTTGTTGTGTTCCTGTTTAAATTTGGATCACCCTCCATAAATTGCACAATTTTTGTCTCCAGCAACCTCGCAGCCTGCAGCCAGCTCCCTCCAGGAATTGTGTAGTTTTTGTTGCCAAGCCATCCCGCAGCCTGCTGCCAACTCCCTCTAGGAGTTGCACAATTTTTGCTGCCAAGGCCCGCTGCTTCCAAAACTGCTTCCCTCCTAAAATTGCGCAGATCTGCCCTCCAACCGAGTCAGATCCGGTAGACAGTCACTACTAATCCAGATCGTCCAGCTCAGTCTTCTACTGACCTCTGCACAATTTTCACCAACAGTGCCTGGAGCTCACATCCCAGCTTGAAAATTGCCTCGCGAAGTTTCATAACCTTATCTTCTCTCCTGGTCACCTTCATATGAAAGTGAACGATCATGCATCATGGTAGACTAGGAGATTTATGGATTTGATGTTGTCTCATCATGAGTGACTGCAGATACAGGTACATGAATAAACATGACGTGATGATAGATGGGATGAACAAGGAGAGTACATGCAAAAGGATGTGTTTGCGAATGGACGAATGAATAATGCATGCAAGGAGATGTGTTCGTGATCGGATGACCATGCAAAGATGTGTTCATGAAGGGGTGAACGAACGATGCATGTAAGGAGATTTGTTCGCGGATGGACAGACGAACGAACATGTGAGGAGATATTTTCATGAACGAACGAACATGTCAAGCATGCCAAAGTAGAAGCAAAGGAGAAACATGCACATGCAACATCAAGTGAACCCAATGAACATCAAGGACTCTGCACACCTTGCCATGCATAGGTGAAGTTGTGATACACCAAGTGGACATCCATCACTCAGCAGCACTGCAACTTGACATGCACACTACCAGCAGCATGAACATATCAGCATTATCATGTCGAGTCGTGTCACGAGTCATGTTGGTCACATCACTATTGTGGGCCATACTATGTCAATCATTGTAATGTAACATAGAAGTCCAAGAGACCCATTTGTTATCTGAAGAGTCATGTAGAGTTGATAAGTCAAACAATCATGAGGGAAGTCAAACAATCACAAGGGCCAGTCTTACCCTTGGCTATAAATACCCCCTCATTTGTACATGCAAAGGAATTTTCACCTTGGCTCCTCCCACATAGCCTTGAGAGTCTATAATCCTTTCTTTGAGGAGCGAGTAATGGCTCCAACGCCCGACCTACGGGGTTAGTGATGTATGGTGTATCGATGTGTCTTGGAACTTTCACTCCATTCAGAAGCCTGCTAATAGGCCAACACGTTTTCACACGTGTTGTAATTGTTTGTAAGATTAATATTGAACACTTGTAATACATGTTGCTTTAACCTGTGTTAAACAATTGAACTCATTCAGTTGTTCTAATACATATATTTATGAAAATGTGTTGTACAACTTGTTAACATTGTCCTACTAGTGTTGGTTACCTCCCTAGACATCAGACAAAAACTTTCACGTAAACTTGTTATAACGACCGTCGCACTCGCATGGATTGCCCCACTAGGTGTTGTACGTGATATCTTCCTTTGAGTGTTGTGACTGCCACATCCATGTGGATTGCTCTTTCAGAAGTTCTGCATGTCCTATTGTGTTGTGTGTCTCTGACATAGTTGGGACTTCCTCCCTTCCGACTAGAGACTCACTCCCACCCTCTCTCTCTATTGTGAAAAAACCTTGACACAAGTAACACTAGCACTCAATAGGCACATGAACCTCTCTATTCAAAGACAAAGCAGAGCACTCTCTCATACTAACAAGAAAGAGCTAAGGCAAACATTTAAGATAATGGCAACTGAGTCATCATACCAGATGAGACTCCTACACCAAAAAATGTGAGGTCTAATTGGGACTTCATACTAGGGATATCCCTTGAATGTTGGCAGGTCCAACACTGTCAACATTTCTGGCGCTAGAAGGAGGGATGCTAGCTATTATGGTTGAATGTCCTCTCACCCCCACTTATCAATCATCTAGTCAAGGAAATAACTCGACTCCCTCTCACCTACGCTCGACTCTAAAGTTGGTTACTCCTCACCTCCCAGACGTGAACACGAAATTCTGTATCAACACTTCCGCTCTATTTTTCCCATCACTTGTAAGTTCACAAAATCATTTGAACTGATCCTAGGAATACAACACCTTCCATACGCATCACGAAATCCAAAAACCAATCCCAAAGAGGTTGTTGTATCATCAGTGGAAGAAGCAGTTCTTATCACAATTGAAGGTCTGGCAGAAGCTGTTGAGAACAGAGAGGAACCTCCAGTCTTTTGACAGGGAGAATGAGACACCCTCGTGATCTTGGGCTCAGATTCTAGTATAGGAGATGGAGGGGAAGGTAGTGGAGGAGGTGGAGGCGGAGACAAACCAATAGACTCAGAGCTAGAATTATTAGATTCTAAAGAAGAGGAGGAGAACAAAGAAGAAGAAAACATGGCTGACCAAAACTTGGAATGGATGACTCAGAGACCATTGGCTCTCACAAGTTCTTTGCACAAGATGCCAAAGCATTCCGAGAGAATTCCCACAAAGTATGACCCAGACAGCACAGTGAAGGCAGAAGACCACTTGGAAAACTTCTACCTACAGCTACAGACACTCGAGGTGCGGCATGACGACATTGCATGCAGATTGTTTCCATGTACCTTGGATGGCCACGTAGCAGTATGGTATCACAACCTTCCTGTCAACTCCATCCATAACTGGGTCATGTTCAAACGATATTTTTAGAAAATTTCGCTGATGACAAGACCCTTGCCTTATTGCTCAAAGAGTTGGGCAGTCTGAAAATGGAGTCAAAAGAAAAGGTAAAATATTGCACTCAAAGGTTTTTTCACATATTGAATAATTTTGTAGTGGATACAAAACCTCATGACTCCATCACTATTGACTACTACACGTCTGCACTTCCAACCAGCATTGCGCAGTTCGTCAAGTGAGCTGTGAAACCAACATTACTAGAAAACTATGAAGATGCAATCATTGTAGAGAAGGACCTACGTGCAATTGGATCCATCAAGGATGATGAACCAGTGAAGGACTCTAGAGATGCGAGCAGGAAATCCTAGGTTGCCGCGAGAAAGGGTAAAGGCAAGGAAGCAAGTGATATTTAAATCCTTACTCGTCTTGTCAAGAATTTGATAACAAAAATTGTCTGAGCTCAAACAATGAGCAATAGACACATCTGCGAGCAGCCTGCCGCCTCGACAACAAGAAGGAAGCATGTCATTAGGCAGCAGTTGCTTCCTAGCTAAAACTGTGCAGAGCTTCAGCTCAGTGTTCGAGTTAGAATAGTGCATGAACAATGGTTTTTTCTCATTCCATGAAGACGATCACCCGGACGAGTATTGTTCATATTGGAAACGAGTTGCAGGCTCAGTATGCAACCGCGCACTCAACTTAGTGAACAGTATGCAGGTCTAGTCGGGAGGCACAAACGATGACGAAGATGTTGTACCTGATGAGACATCAAGTGTTGGGCAGGTGATCAACATATATCAGTGCTCACAAGCAGTACATAAGACAAACAACGAGAAGCAACCCCAAAATAAAAATGATCGACACAATCTCAGAAGTCAAAGGGCTCCCCCTACAATTGGGGAAATGCGAGAAAAGATGAAAATGTTGATGAGGAAGGTTGATCCACTAGCCATCCCAAAGAAGGAAAAAAAAGAAAGCCTGCGAAGATAGTGGCAGACAAGAGTACATCCATGAGAAGCAAGTTGCAGAACACTCCATCGAAAAACACGAACATCAGCCTTACCCCGGACATCTCGGTGAGTCTACCCTCCCTTGATTACAACATTGTGGAAGATATGAAGAAGACTCACGCAAACATCAGTTTGTTCGAGTTGGCTAAGATTCAAGGAAAGTGGGACATCTTGTTGCTCGTAATAGGATAGTCATCTACAGAAAGCACAACCTCTACCAGCAAGGGAGCAAGCACATCTGTTGGATCACTCACAACTGTGCTAAACACACTCCAGATGGAAGAAGTGAATGTTATTTGCCCTCCATTCTTGTTATCATTTGAAATCTTTAACTGTAATGTTCACAATTGTTTGGTTTATTCTGGCACGTCAGCCAACATCATGCCTCTCTCCATTGCTAAGAAGATCAATACACAATGGAGCAAGACATCCGCATAGATCATCCAAATCGATCGCACGTGCATTCCTTCCATTGGAGAACTTCGCGATGTGATCATCAGACTATCCCATGACGACCACGTTCACAAGTGCATAAACATCGCTGTTGTGCACATACCAAAATCATATGGCTTACTTCTCAGCAGAGACTGGTCTAGCACGATGAATGGATACTTTGCTATAGACTGGTTACACTTGTGGCTTTTGTACAAGGGAAAAAAAATCAAATCTAGGTGCTATCTGAGAGATACATGAAGCACAATGTCACTCCCATCAATGGTGAGAACAAACCATTGGCCTTTGCAGAGCTCATGTTTGGCAACTACCTCTTGGAAACAACGTTGGGGTGTTATCTCGCACGGCCAGTGTCAACTCCAATAGACACACAATTGGGTCTCCTTCCTTGCCCAACTGATGGAAAGGAAACCTGTACAGTGCATTGTAACAGTAGTAACAGTAGCAGTAGTGATAACAATAGAATTAGTGCATGCACGTCGAACAGTTCGTGTACAGACAAGTTGTAGACTGTGTATTTTGATGGATAAAAAACATATGATGCTCTGGAGCCGGGTGTGTCTTGATCGACTCAAACAACATTAAACACTTGATTTCAATCCACTTGGAGTTCGAGTGCACAAAAAAAGTTTTTGAATATGAAGCACTGGTGTTGGGCTTGCAAAAGTCCATTAGCCTCAATGTGGTCACGCTCAAAGTGGTAGGTAATTCAAAAATAGTGGTACAACAGGTACGTAACACCATTCACTATTTATCACCTCATCTTAAAATTTACCAGCAAGAAGTATGGCGACTGATCTCTAACTTCCAAGCATTTAATATCATTATTGCGCCAAGAACGCGTATTACAATCATCGATGCCTTGGAAAACGCAGCTGCTAGCATGTCACCACTTAAGGATAGATTTACTGTTGAAATTTTGTATAAGCCTTTTATCCCCGATAATATAACTAAGCTACGCATTTCTAGTGATGGTCAACAGATATTTCACTTCATGGAAAATGTTGATGCCTTTAAGTATGCAGAAGCTGATGAAGATGAGCATGAGTAGCCCCTGTAAGCTGCAGTTGATGGAAAGAAAGGAAATCCTATCCCCAAAGGTGTGGTTTCTCTAAATAGGCTCTATGACTTGAAGAACAGCTGTCAAGGGTCAAGAAACAACAAAACCCACATTTCCACCATGAGGAACAAACATCTCAACCTCAGAATAGACCACGATCCGAAGTTAGTCAGTCTCGGTACGTACTACACACCGCAACAATGGCAAGCATTTGTTCGCTTGTTCAAAGAGTATCGAGATGTGTCTGCATGGGCATATGATGACTTGAGTACATACGACATGTGAATAATCCAACACGAGATTCCAAGCAAAGAAGGATCCAATCCATTGCAACAAAAACTTGGGTAAAACACATCTGTCACTTGAACCCCTTATACAGAAAGAACTAACTAAGTTTTTGGATGTTCGGATCACTTACAAAGTCTGTTATTTTACATGGGTTTCTAATTTAAGTTTTATATGTAAGAAATCTGGGGAGATCCGCTTATGCTTTGATTTTAGAAACCTGAACCATTCCCAGAACAAAAACAACTTCCCCGTGCCATCATCGGAACCTATGTTACACGCAGTATCTGAATCGTGAATGTTGTCTTCACCTAAAGGTCTTTCGGCATACCATCAGGTTCTGGTAGTGGAACGTGATAGTTTGATACTGGTTCACGAGAATCTTGGCCCTCACACATACCATCTACAATTAATTGATGGGAGGATTGATAATGTTCCTGTCAACGGCCAAAATATCAAGCATGATTTTCAATATGTCAGGCCGTGCCCCGCGCCATGTACATAGTCTGCTTACTTCTTATTGCTTGTTTTTGTTTTTTGCGCTTTTGATACTATTTTTTTTTTGTTTTGTTTTTTTTTTTTATTATCATGCTATTTTTAATTTTGTAAATAAGTGCTGCCCTCTACTGAGTTCTGGCTTTTGCATGAGTATGTGGCTCAGATCTAAAGAGACTTGTGACATTGCAACTCTTGGCCAGTCCTGTGTCAGCCTTCTCTGTGCTTGGTTATAACCTTCAACTGATGAAGTCTTGACAGAAAATACGACCGTTTATAAGGGAAGCTTGGGTCCAACCATGAACCTGTGTCCACACTGGGAAACCCCATGAATTTACTTAGTCTTCTGCTCTATGTGTTCAAGCTCATCCAACTAGTAGAAACGAAGAAGGGGAAAATCTAAACAAGCAAACCTAATGTCAGAGGTCTTACATGCTTCTATGAAGGAACAACATTTTCTGCTCACAATAAGTTGGGATCCCTCTTCCACCCGAAAAATAAATAAGCATGTACCTCGACCGGGGCACTAACCAGGATCGTTGGAAATGGAGCAATGCATGTGTTCCTGTGTGACTCCGTTGGGGTATTTTCAAGGCCTGCTCGCAGCAGAGTAGCACCATAGATGAAAACTTATACTTTAAATTTTTTTAACTCGCGAGCCAAATTACCCTTCGCAATTTTGAAACACTGTGATCAAGTTGAAGCTTTTTGTTGTGTTTGACTAAGTTGGAAAAAGGTGAACCATGTTTGTCCATGGGGTAAGTGGGGAAGTTTAAGTAGCCCACACAATGGTTCAATACTCCCTAAAAGATCAAGGCCCTGTGATGTCAATGAACCAAAACAAAGAAGCTGGAATTCTACTAGTGTGTCACCAAGTGTTGCAGCAACTGCAACACCCTCCAAAATTTTGGCCCGCATCCAATTTTGGAGCATCCCTTGAGTTTTGCTTGATGTTTGCAAACACACAGGCTCACCCCATGGGCTTGTGTTGAGCCTATGCACCCTCTTTTCTTGATCGTTCAATGGACATCTTTTTGCATGTTGGTCACAATGTCATGCTTGCAACCATGTTCTGGTCATGCACAAGGTTTTTGCTTCGTGTGTACATGTTGTATTCGCTATGTAACCATTCTTCGCACTCACACACGAAGTTTTATACACTATCGTGCAAGTGTCGTCATGGTTGTTCAATGATCCATCACAAGCGTTGCGCTTGTCACTAGCACCATCGGCCAGTCGTGTTGAGCATATGATGTCTTGTTGGTTTGAGGTGTCTTATTGTCAAGTTGTGTTGAATGTGTGTTCGCAAGGTCATGTATGCTGAAATTCACTCGCTCACACACTTAGTAATTTTGTTGCAGTTCTGACGACTGGATCACCCTCTAACAACCCAACCTTCACCCTACCATCGACTCGATCCACTGTCACCCAGAACAGAGCAGACATGTCCAACAATCCATTTCAATATGCACTGATTGAAAGTGGATCAACCAACCCTCCTGCTAGCCAACCAGAGAGTTTGATCGGGAAGTGACCCTGAGACTCACTTCCCTCAAAAATTGCATAGAAGATGTAGACCTTTCCCGCTCCAGTTGATTGAGGAAACTGCATAGACAGGGCGGGCAGACACCAAGTGGCCATCCCTATCTCCCCTAAAAAATTGTGCAGTTTTTCTAGCCAGCCACCCATTCAGCCGACCAGCTGCTCACCCAGAAAAATGTGCAGATTTCTGAGCAAACCCTCAATAGCCCAGCATCTCGCTCAGCTGAGAAACTGCGTAGAGGTGTTCAGCAGGTCAGCCTCCCAGAAATTGTATAGTTTTTGTCTCCAGCAACCCAGCAGCCTAATGTCATCTCCCTCCAAGAATTGTGTAGTTTTTACTGCCAAGCCATCCCGTAACCCACTGCTTGCTCCCTCTAGGAATTGCATAGTTTTTGTTGCCAAGGCCCTCTGCTACCCAAACTACTTCCCTCTAGAAATTGTGCAAATCTTCCCTCTAGCTGAGCTAGATCTTCCAGACAGTCACTGATGATCTAGATCATCCATCTCATTCTCCCAGTGACCTCTATGCAATTTTCACCAACAGTTTCTGGAGTTCACATCCAAGCTTGAAACTTGCTGCACGTAGTTTCGCAACCTTATCCTCTCTCCTGGTCACTTGCATCCGAAAGAGAACGATCATGCATCATGGTAGACTAGGAGATTTATGGATTTGATTTTGTCTCGTCATGAGTGACTATAGATATAGGTACATGAATAAACATGATGCGGCGACAGATGGGATGAACAAGGAGAGTGCATGTAAAAGGATGTGTTCTTGAACAGATGAACGAACGATGCATGCAAGGAGATGTATTCACAAACGGATGACCATGCAAAGATGTGTTCGTAGATGAATGAATGGATGAACATGCAAGGATGTGTTTGTAGACAGATGGATTAGCAAACATACGAGGAGATATTTCGCAAACTGATGAACATGTCATGACCCAAAATGGATCTAACATAGACTTCCAAGTCCATGAATTGTCCTCACAGAGAGAAAAGGAAAGTCATTGGATGATTTTGAGAATAGTCTCATTGCATGGATCTTTTCAATCTAAGTCTACTGCAATTTGAATGGACCAAAATGGACTTCGAATGAAGGAGTTATTGCAGAAAGAAGTTGGCCCATTGTCCTTTGAAAAGGAGGCAATTTCTTATTAAATGGGACTTAAGGGAAAATGTGTTTTTAAACATAAAATCCCTTAAAGTTCATCATATTGCATTCCTTCATCGTATCACATATATGTTATAATGGAGCATTATTGTCGCATCAGAGAAAGTCAAGTGGAGTGTTTAAAAGACCTGTGACCATGTGACTTGCTGACATGCGATGGTGTCGATAAGCGAAAGTGTCGATTGATCGAAGATCGGTGACCGGGGAACCACAATGCAAAGGGGTCATGTGATGCTGATAATGTGATATGTGATTGCGATCGGCGTCGGCGATCGGCGATCGGTGGAACCTCGGTACAAAGGGCCGTTGTGACTTGCAATTGCGATAAAGCGGGGTCAGCGATCGATGTTGACGATATGTATTAGATCGACAAATTAGATCGACAATATATATATTGGCTAGGGTTGTTGTGATTGCGATATGCGATGCACCGATAGCGGTGATCAACGATTGGTGATCAGGATCACAACCATATAAAGGGCCATTGACATACGCCTGTTGCAATTGCGATATGCGATCGAGGCATGGACCCGATGAGGTTTATGAATGCAATTGCATAAATTTTGAAATCTGGATTTTTGGATTTTCTATGTATTTTCCGTGTATTGGGTTTTTTGGTCATACGCCTATGCAATCACGATTTGTGATGACAGGATGGACCCGAGAGGGATATAGATGTGATTGAAGGCCATTTGAAGTCTGAGCTTAAAGTGCATGATGTGTTTTCATGCGTTTCCTATTTATTTCCATTATTTAGCTATTTCGGGAGTGAAGGCCAAAGGAAGGCAAAATGACCGGGTTGCTTGTGCTCGCTAATTCCTTTCCATTTGTAAACAAATTCTTGTAATGAAACAATCGGTCTTCAATGATGGAGGCAACTATAACTGATGTATTACAAAAAAAGCACAGGGATCTTAATTGACAGGGTGGCAAAAAGGTTACTAAGATTCGCTTGGAGGTTGAGCGAACCACTGATAACAAAGAGAGGTAGAGTTATGCTTAGGAGAAGCGCAGAGAAGCCCAAGAGGCTCAGAGATGCTTGAATGTTGAGTGTAAGCCTAGAGGAGATGGTCTGCGGAGTCGGGGTGACTCAGAAGAAGAGGGTCGCTTGGAGGTCGAGCAAATCCATAAGCTCGTGAAAGCCAAGAAGCCACCAGAGGTTGGGGCAATGGCAAAGGGGTGATTTCCCAGAGAGCTGAGTGCATTAGAGTTGCAGAGCATAGAAAGCCAAAGAAAGATCCAGAGCCAGAGTGAGAGCCAAAGCGAGAGCAAGAGTCAGAGCCAGAGCGAGAGTCAGAGCCGAGAGCCAGAGCCAGATCTAGAGCCAAGAGCCAGAGCCAGAGCCAGAACCAGATCCAGAGCTAGAGCTGAGAGCCAGATCCAAGATCCAGAGCCAGAGTGAGAGCTAGAGCTAGAGCCGAGAACCAGAGCCGAGAGCCAGAGATAGAGCCAGAGCCAGATCCAAGAGACGAGAGCTAGAGAGCCAAATGGAAAGGGATAAAAATGGTATTCTAAGCCCAATGGTTCAGTCATAACCTATTGAAGTTGAGTGTGGAACTGGTAAAAGAATTTAGCCATAATCCTAAAGAATGTAATCAAGTTGATTAGAGCTCAAGGAGACGTAACCCAAGAGGTTTGGGTGAACTCCATATTATATTGTTGTTATGTGTGATTACTTATTGCTACATTTTATTTGTTGTTATATGTTTTATATCATTTCAAGCAAATAAACTTAAAGAACTTAACATTTAAAGTACAAACAAAAGCACACACCTATTTCAAGTTAATTATTCTACAAATTGTTAATATAATCTTAGATCTTGGGAATATATAAGCTTTGGAGTGGGAGAGGTTCTTGTAAGCATGACAAGAAGCCTTTAGGTGCCCCATTTCAGATCAGGTGGTATTGAAGCTGGTTATATTAGAGAACCAGGTTAATTAACCCCACCTTCAAAGAAGGTGATATCAGAGTTAAGTTATACCAGAGCAGGTTATATCATGATGCAAGTGATATCAGATCAGGATGCTTGATCGATAGAGAAATCTATATGCCTGTTTGACTTGAAAGGTGTTCAAATAGTAGAAAGAATTTAGCTGTTTGATTGTTTGTAAATTGACTTTTGTTTGAGTTTGCAGCGGTGAAAGCTATTGATAGCTAAGTCCAAGAGAGGAAAAGAAGGAAGAAGGGCTGAAGGAATTATTCTTATCCCAAAGGACCTCAAAGAAATCCTGGAAGCACAAGAGGTTCGTTGCAAAAGGTTTCTTGAATAAGCTCTTTGTTAATCTTGTTTGAAGTTCTTTTGTTCATTTTGATAATGACTACTTCTACAAGTGAGTCCTCAAATTCTTCCTTCGTCACAAGATTATTTGATGAAGACATGAAGCAAGACTTGTTCATCATGATGGATATGGTGAGAGAAATGTATGAGGATGGAAGGAAGAGCATCATACTTTGAGAGCAGTTGAATTCCATGAAGGAAGAGAATCAGTTGCTTTCTGACAAATTGCAGGAGATAGAAAGACAACTGCATATTGCAAATATGAACCTGGAAAGGATGCATGAGTTGGAGACACAGCTCCTTATAAGAAGCCTTAGTCAAATATCAACTTGAAGAAGAGGTAAATAATTCTAGTTTGTCTTGAATTTCCTCTAAGAATGATTATATTGGTTCTTTTGAAAAACATACTAGAGGCGTAGGTTCCAAGTTAATGTCCAAGATGGGCTATGAAGGAAAAGGCTTGGGCAAACATGCACAGGGTATTGTTGAGCCAATAATGGTTGAGGAAAGGCCTAAGTATTTGGGTCTTGGCTATGGGAAATCTTATGGATAAAGTTCCAAAGCTACCATGAAGACAATTGAAATAGTTCCAAGGAGTTTCATTTTAGGTCTTCTACCTCAAAAGTGTAAATATTGTATTCAGGTGGAATGCAATTGCTTGAAACATCATTTTCAGGAAGAAGGTGTTCATAAGCATACACTTGAACTAGAGAGTTGTGGAAACTCTAAAACCATTGAAGAGGTTGATGGTGTTCCAAAGGGAGCTACTTCTTCATTCAATTCACCTCCTCATGAAGGTAATAAAGGTGAAAGGGAAAGGTATAAATTTTGTTCTAATAATATTCCTTTTGATTATGTAAAGCATGATAAATTTCCATATAAGCATGGGAAAATAATTGCATGTTACTTTTGTGGTTTGGATAACCATAGTGTTTCTAGATGTTGGAAGAGAATGACCACATACAAGAAACTTTTGAAGGAAAGGAAGCAAGAAGCCAAAGGTTCATTGGACAAGGCAAATCATGCTATCAAGATGATGCACATGTATTGCACTTACTACCATAAGCTAGGACATATTGCTGCATAATGTTGGATTCTGAATCCAACAATGCTTCCACAAAACTTGAAGAGGGTGGAAAGAGAGAATGGCAGGAATGGAAAGAAAGATTTCATGAATGATGTGTTTCAGGATGATTCACATGTTGATGCTAATATGTAGACAAAGGAAGCGCCTTTGAAATGGATTGGTAAGAAATGGTTAGAATTCTTATCCAATTAAGATTGCATGTCTATTGATATAATGCATCTATTTGCATTTCTTTGTTAATGGAATGCAAGTTGCAGGGTTTTACTAGGAAGGTGAATACAAAAGTTGAGTAGGAGACTCACTTTATTGCTACAACCTTATATTCATTTCAGCTTCGAAAGTACAATGTGCTTAAGCGAAAGTTTAAAGATGAAATGCATGCATAAGCATGATGTGCATGAGCATAGAGATGTTTATGATTTCCTTGTATTTGAACATGTATGTGTGATTAACTTGAAGGGTTTATTACTTTGTTTTTAAACATGCATGTAATGTAATATTGACTTGGAAAAAGTTGATTTGGTCTCCAAGATGGAGATAATGATGAATTGTTTCATCTTTGAAAAAGAATCCTAAATTTATTTTTCTACATGCTTGACTTGAAGGGTCAATTATTTTAAAGGCATGTTTTATTGGCTTGTTATCTAGTCAATCATTTGTATGCATATGTAAAACATGGAGGTAATTCACAAGATGTGAAATCTGTTTCTTTTGATGAAGCAAGAGTTTAGGCCATCCAGTTGTTGTTGACAGTATGCCAAATAGGTACAAATGAAAATTTTGTGAAACAGATGTAAATTCACATTGGTTTGAGCCACCTTGGATCAATGATCAAGGCAGAGAAGTTCAAACTACCTTCTGTGACCTTCTCAGCAGGAGTTCTACAGGAAGTGAAGGAGGAAGATAGTTCTTCCCAGGAGGACAAGCACATCCAGGAAGGGAGTGTTTAAAGGCTTTGGTTCAGAGGCACTATGCAAGGCAAGTGTATGGAGGCTGAAAGAAGAGGGTGACGTACTCTAATTTACTGTTCATATTAGTATATCAGTCTTTTGGAGTCCAAAAGCTTTTTAGTGGGAAAGCATGATCCAAAATTGATCTAACATAGACTTCTAAGTCCATGAATTCTCCTCATAGAGGAAAAATGAAAGTCATTGGATGATTTTCAGAATAGTCTCATTGCATAGACCTTTTCAATCTGAATCTACTATAATTTGAATGGACCAAAATGGACTTCGGATGAAGGAGTTGTTGCAGAAAGAAGTTGGCCCATTGTCCTTTGAAAAGGAGGCAATTTCTTATTAAATGGGACTTAAGGGAAAATGTGTTTTTAAAAATAAAATCCCTTAAAGTTCATCGCATCGCATTCCATCATCATATCGCATATATGTTATAACGTAGCATTATTATCGCATCAGATAAAGTCAAGTGGAGTGTTTAAAAGACCCGTGACCATGTGACTTGCTGACATGCGATGGCGCCGATAAGCGAAAGTGCCGATTGATAAGAGATTGGAGATCGGGGAACCACAATGCAAAGGGGTCATGCGATGCTGGTAATGCGATATGTGATTGCGATCGACATCGATGATCGGCGATCGGCAGACCCCCGGTACAAAGGGTCGTTGCGACTTGCGATTGTGATAAAGCGGGGTCGACGATCGGCATCGGCAAATTGGATCGGCGATATATATATATCAGCTGGCACAGTCCATTGGGTTATTGCGATTGCGATATACGATGCACTGATATTGGCGATCGCGATCGCAACCATATAAAGGGTTGTTGACATATTCTTGTTGCGATTGCGATATGCAATCGATGCACTGACTTGATGAGGTTTATGAATGCAATTGCATAAATTTTGAAAATTTTCAAATTTTTCTGGCACAGTCCATTGGGTTATTGCGATTGCGATATACGATGCACTGATATTGGCGATCGCGATCGCAACCATATAAAGGGTTGTTGACATATTCTTGTTGCGATTGCGATATGCAATCGATGCACTGACTTGATGAGGTTTATGAATGCAATTGCATAAATTTTGAAAATTTTCAAATTTTTCTGGCACAGTCCATTGGGTTATTGCGATTGCGATATACGATGCACTGATATTGGCGATCGCGATCGCAACCATATAAAGGGTTGTTGACATATTCTTGTTGCGATTGCGATATGCAATCGATGCACTGACTTGATGAGGTTTATGAATGCAATTGCATAAATTTTGAAAATTTTCAAATTTTTCTGTGTATTTTCTGTGTATTGGGTTTTTTGGCCATGCGCCTGTGCGATCATGATTTGCGATGACAGGACGGACCTGAGAGGGATATAGATGCGATTTAAGGACATTTGAAGTCTGAGCTTAAAGCCCATGATGTGTTTTTGTGCGTTTCCTGTGTATTTATGTTATTTGGCTATTTCGAGAGTGAAGGCCAGAGGAAGGCAAAATGACCAGGTTGCCCATGCATGCCCATTCCTTTCCATTTGTAAATAGATTCTTGTAATGAAATAGTCGATCTTCAATGATGGAGGTAACTGTAACTGATGTATTACAGAAAAGCATAGGGAGCTCAATCAACAAGGCGGAAAAAAGGTTGCTGAGATTTGCTTGGAGGTCGAGTGAACCACTAATAACACAGAGAGGCAGAGTTATGCTCAGGAGAAGCACAGAGAAGCCATTTTGAGATTTTCTGTTTGTAGCAAAATAGGAAAAAATCTCAGCTGATGACAACAATAGAATTCAGGTCCTAGATTAACTCCAGGTTGTTGGGAGGGAGTTAATGCCTCCTATATTTGATGTGAGGGAATTAATGAGGCTGTTAGATTCTATATGCTATATAACTGGCAACCATTCGGATGGTTTTCTAAGAGGGTGAGAGTTTTATGAAGTTTTTCATTATGTAATCTCCAATTTGATTAATAAATTACTGATGCCTATGTTTGGTGGACGTAGCCAGATTGGTTGGGTGAACCACGTTAAAAATCTTGTGTTTATGTGCTTGATATTCTGCTGTGTGTTTATTTAATTTGTTGTGCCTCTATATTCCAACAATTGGTATCAGAGCATGTTGGAGGTGCTGCCTGGAGGAGCTGACTGGAGGCGCTGCATGCGTGACTGTTGTGTATACCCGCGGTGTAGTTTCTGTGCGTTTTTGATTGGAGAAGTGAATGCGTTGTTTGCTGTTGGCGCTGAAAGACTGTGCTGGTGATTTGCTGTGCCTGAAATACGTGGTGCCTGAAATGCGTGGATTGCTGGAGCCGTTGTTGAGTTATAAAAATTATGCGCGTGGAGGTATTGCGCTGCTGGAGATGTAACATCCCGTGCTGGAGGTGTGGAGACGCGCTGGAGGGTGCGTTTGTTTGAATGTCACTGTTGTTGCGTGGTCGTGACTGTTGCTGCACATTTCAGACATGCGGTGGAGAAGTATGTCACAATTAGTTTTTTGCTGGTGCACTCGTTAAATCGCGTAAGGAATAGAGGTAACCATAGTGCGTTATAAGTTTTCAAACAATACGAACCACCCAAATTTATAATCGTAAGTTTCATAAAAGGGCACTTGTTTTTTATTTTAAATTTAAAGATTTATTTAATATGAGGAGCCTTCTCTTCTCTTCTCCAAAAGTTGAAGTGCTCTTAAATAAAATTGCATCGGAGCATCCGCGGAAAACTGTAGAGGAATAGGTATCGTGCCCAGCCCTGCGTTTGAATTGGAAGACCGTCGTCGCTTGATTTCCAAAGGACGCCAATCAATCACATCAATGATTTTATAATGAAGTCCTGTATCATTGATTATGTTATTAACTTAATGATGGAGGATATGAAAACAATTTTGGGCGAACACGCATAGACAGGCCATCATATTTTTTTGTGAGAATATTGAAAGAGTTTGTTAGGTAAACTTAAGTTAGGATAGAATCAAAGTTGAGTTACTGCAAACAAGAAATTTTTTTGTGTGAAGTGCAAAAGGGCAGTTTTTTTTTTTAAAGGCAAAAGTACAGAGGCATAGGCAGTTTTTTTGTTGTGTAAAAACAAAGGCATAGGCAATTTTTTTTTTTTTTTTTTATTGCTAGTTGGATATTGGAGATTATTGTGTTTTTTGTTGATACAAATGGCGAAAACTCAAAGTGCCCGGTTTGAAATTGAGAAATTCAATGGAAAGAATAATTTTGAGATCTGGAAGGTAAAAATGCATGATTTTCTTGTCCAACATGGCGTGGAAAAGGCGTTGTTGGACAAGTCCAAACAACCTTAAAACATCACAGATAGCGAGTGGGCCGAGATGGATGAAAGAGCAATAAGTGCTATTCGACTGTGTCTAGCTGATGATGTCCTGTTTAATATTGTGTC